>PXIH01S0019403.1:4258-19830 GCA_003024985.2 Euperipatoides rowelli
ATGAAAGATTATGGTAGTGTAAAAAGTTTTTCTCATTTTTCTCAAAACTTTACTTTTGGTTATTATCTAGTTCTTGCACTCATGCCTTCAATTGCGACTACCAATCCCCCGGTCTTAAAAAATGGTAGACCGTAGCTGGGAATCAACCGCTTAAAAGAACCATTCTCTCATTAATTCCAATAATTCAAGTAGGCCTACAGATGAAGGGTGTTGATTATATATTGGAGCTAGAAATTTGTAATATGACTCTATATATATATTGTAAATAAATTTTGCTTCACCCTGAGAGGTGAAATTTTTTTTTTTTAAAAAAAGTGTTACTTTTAAATAAAATCATTTCCTTATGTATAACTATTTTGAATTTGAATAAACGTTGGGTTTATAACTTTCATTATAACATAAAGCTTCTTAAATGCTAAAGTGATATTACTTTGTTATATGAAAAGATATAATAATAAGAACTAGGCCTCCAGTATTGGTCGAAATTCGACCAATAAGAAATTCCTTTGTAAAAAGCCACCACTCCTTTGTTTAAAGCCGCCACAAAGATAAACAATGAAGGTTTTAATTTTATATATAAATTTTAGCTCATTGCACTTCCTCTCCATATAAACTTTAACTCTGCTAAATCTCACACTCCTCTGTGCACCCATTCCCCAATATCCTTAAAAAGGGATCCAAAGTTTTCCCTTCACGTATTAATATATAGATTTTAAGAATTATCATGATGATAATGATGCACAAAACATAAGAAATTCTACAATCACAATTTTTTTTTTTTAATTTTACAGTGGTTAATTAAAAGTTTTTTTTTTTTTTTTAAACTGTCTCCTGTTTTATTTTCTAGTTTAATAAAATTTTATTTTTAAACTTTTTTTATTTTTGGTTTAATAAAATTATTGGTAAAAAAAATATGTTATTTTTTTTTTACAATCTTCTAACTCCTAATCATATTTGTCGCTCTTCATCTTGATTATTATCTTTATTTAACGTCTGATTCCCAGCTCTGTATTTAAAGACTTCTAACGGTCTAAAGTGTACAGAAAAAATGTCCCCCCCCCTTCCTAGCACCTGAGTCCGAAAATGGAGCAGTACTGGCGCTTCCCTGGGATCGAACCTGTTCCCAGGACTACGTGTCGTGTCTGAGCACATGGTAATTCTAGGTCGCTATCTACTGGACCACCATGCTTCGACATTTTTTTAATTTAATATTTTGCCAACATATAATAAGTCTGTTTACTAAACACCTATATAATATGATTCATAGATAATCCCTCTATTACAATAACATAAGTAATAGATTGGGCTATCTAATATTATACAACTGTACTAATTCCTTATAGTTGATAGTCTCCAATAGATGTAGCCTACTCCAGGGTGATGACTAAAATCTATGCAACCTATTGGTATTAAAGTTATCCATGTAAATGTGTAGTACTTTCCTCTTTAATATTTCTTATACACTAAAATATTGTAATAGCCTAACAGGGTAAGGTCTGAATTCTTAGATTAAACTAACATTGCAGGCAATGTGGTTTTGTGATAATAATCTCCAGCACGTTAAGGATTTCCTGCAACTCCAGAAGCTGCAGAGTGGAGGAGATACAGACTTGAATTAATGGGATTGTCTGCCAATGCAACATCTGGTTAAGGTCCCATTTTGTGTACGTTTGTTACATTGAAGCAATAAAAATTTTAAACCGGTAGATGACCCTTACATTAAAAAAATGCCTTTACTTAAAAATACACTTACAAAAATAAATAAATAAATTATTATTAAACCCTTTGGAGATTGAGATGTTGACATGTAGCTCAGTAAAAAGAATGATAGAATTCCAAAGATTTTAACCTATTTACTGACCCAGTCATTTTGCATGCTTCCTGAAACTTGATTGGTTTACAGTTGGACTGGACTGCAGAAGTCCTGTCAAAATTATTAAAAATGATTAAAAAAGGTTTGTGTGCCGTAGGAGTTAGGAATAAGGGTTAGAGTGAAGATTAGGATTGTAAATAAATTAAAGAAATTATGCTATCCAATTTGAGTCAGTCATGCACAGTTGTTAAAAAATCACTAGCTGGGTCATCCAGTAGGCTTAGTGAATTCACACTAACAAACAGAGCACTAAAAATATAGAATAGAATAAAAATGCACACAACCAAGTTGGATTTTTCACAGCCAGTTTAATCTAACTAATTTCACTTTTTTAATGGCAGCCATGCTTGTTTTATTGTCATATTTTTTTTTAGAGTTTGATTTTCTTCAATTCTCTGTGCATTGATGTATGTGCATACTGTATGTATATGGTATATACGTTTTGTAACTGGTGATAATATGCTATAGGCTATATGTGGCAAATATGGTTTCAGCTTCCCTATTGCCAAGCTTTTGTCAATCCACACCATGATCAAAAATGGTTTTATTAATTATGTCCCTGTTAAAATTTGTCAACCCATGATAAAATGTTGGTAATTCTCTATCAGTTTCTTCTGAAATTTCAGGTCAGTTGATTTACTTTCTTTCCCTATTGAAATAATTACAATGTAACAAAGTGTTATAATGGTTTCCTATTTATTCTTTACACAATTGACAATATTTACCTATTTGATTCCATCTATATCTTCTTTTATTTAAAGATGAACTCCAAGTTCTTGTCTGGAAAAAGTGCTTCCTTACTAAACCATTATAAATATTATCATAAATGGTTCTTCTTTATCACATAAATATGGACTAAGTGTATTAAACACATTTTTTTCCTTAAGTAAATATTAATGCAGAGTTATTAGCAGAGAGATATTAATTAACTTTTTCCAATCAAGATAACTGACTAATTTCTTTTTCTATTTTACTGTCAAAATACACAGATAAACACTGCATCCTATCCATCCATTTAAAATCCTCATGAATCTAAAGCAGTGGTTTCCAAATTTTTTTCTCTTGCGATACCCTGATGACACCCTGAAGATGTTGCGACACCCTGACAATGTTACATCACCCTGACGATATTAAAAAAATAAAAATTGTGACACCCAGTAAAATTGAGAGTATTCTTTTTTTATTCTCATAGTTCTCAATATTATAAATAGCTACTAATTTGATTTCAAAGTAACTCTATGCCGTGCTAATAGTCATTTGTAGTACTGGTATTGTAGATAGGGTTGACTTTGTTTTTAAAAATATATTAAAACTTTGGTTGTAGAAAATATTATAATATGCTATGGTAAGTGACAACCTTATGATTGATGAGTGACACACCTGTGTGTCATGACACCCATTTTGGAAAACACTGATCTAAAGGAACGCATTCTTCACCCATCTACTACTTTTCATAAATCTTCTCAAAACATTTAATTGGCTTTTTCCTTCCCTCTCAGTAAAAAATTGACCACCTTAATTTCCTACTCTATTGATTCCAGTGCTGATTCCATCCTAAAAGATTGTGACCCATTCTTATTGTGTATTGACATTAGCTGATCTCGTTTTGCTCTAATATAATCTCTTTTCTCATTCGCATAAGTAAGTCATGTAACCATAACAGTCTTAAATAATATCTTACCTTAATCACATTCATTACCTGTATGTATTTTATATCAATGTGTTTAACCCACCCATGACACACCCTAACTACTTAGTATTTTTATTAATATTTTTATCTGTAGTTAATGTTATTCCTAGATACTTGTAAGAGTCAATTTCAATCAGTAGTTTTCTTCTTCCTTGTTAATATAATCATCACCTGACTTTTACATAAACTACATTTCATATGAAAATCTGTGTTGCAAATTTATAAACATTATCTAAAAGTTTTTGCAAGTCCTGCGAATTATCTGAAATTAAAACTATATCATCTGCAAAAATTAAGTGTATGGTGTGCATTGACATACATCTTAGAGGGAACACTGGTCAACGTTTTAATAATTTTTGAAAGTGTTGATCTTATATTTTTATAATTATTATTTACCTATGATAGGGACTTTGTGAAGAAAATTGTCAGCCTCACAGGAAATAAGCCCTGCATCTACAAACTGCATTGGTGGAAATTGATTACTTATGCCGGAATGGATAACTAAATAAGCACAGTGCATGGTACCAGTAGGCCTAATCATGCCACCATCTGAAATATATTTTATCAGTCCATTAAAATTTGCATTCTGTAGAAAAATCTAAAAACAAATTATTGCAAAAAAGTTACCTTCAAACAATAACTTTATCATAGTATTATATAACTTTTTATTTTTATTCCTTTAGATCAAAAATTTAGTACCAAGCTTTCAAATTTCTTATTTTTTTAATAAATAATAGTTATCATTGTTTTTCCCATTGCTGCTACCTTTCCCAATTCATGAAGGTTTATCTAATATTGTGTCTCCATCTATTTTTGCAGACTTTTTTTTAATTTTATGTAACTGATTTCCAATTCTTAAGGTGATCTTATATTTTACAAACACAGTTCAAACATCTAAGATTCCTGCAGTATGGGAACCTTAGATGTAAGGAAAAATTACCTCATATTTTTTTTAATACAAATTTTACATTTACTACACAAATTTTTTTTTTTTTAATATATTTAAAATCAAATTATTACTAATACATTTTACTGCAAGAAAAATTAAACTCAGCAAAACAAATGATTAACTTCCAAATTCAAAAAAATATAATACTTTCAGGTTTTAAGAATTAATAAAAGATCCATTAATAAATTATCAAAAATCCCAACTAACTCTTTTATCCCAGATCTTAAATATCTGATTATTATCTGTTAAAAAAAAAAAATATTTAATGTAAATTTTTATAAGTTCCTTTTCTAAAATTTATAAAGATTCCATTTTTTTTTTGTATATCAAAAATTAAAACCCACACTGGGGTATTATTCACCCCAGATTGACTGTTGATGGTGTTAGATGATGTACCACTCATAAACATAATGCTCAAAAGATAGTTGGAAGTATAAAGAAAATAAATTCAATTCCGTCCAGATTAAATCTTAAAAAAAAAAAAAAAAATGCTGTGAATTATAAAAACTGACGGTAGGAACGAAGGGTTTAATAATTAAATGAGAGGAATTATCAATAATACAGATGTAAAATACAACTTACTTATAAAATGACTTAATCAATCCTTTTTTAAACCTGTGCACCCAACTTCTGTTGTATACATTCTGGCATATTTTTAACTTAACATGGGGTAAAATCATTAGCTTTGTCATGGCGACTGTAGTTCATGGTGCTTCAGAAAGAAGTGCTAGTGTCAATCAATGCAAAGAGTAATACATGGCCAATCTATCTATCTTCTATATCATTGGATGAGAGCTTAAGCATGTTGTACATTTAACAGAAGAGTAGATAATAAACAGCGTATCTAAAACAGGTAGTGACATCATCCAAGATGGTGGCCAAATTTTTGAGTTCAAAAATTCAAGGTGGTTGTCTTCCTATGTCCATATATGGGCATATATATAGGCCCTGACATCAAATTATGATGCATTATGATAGTATTATGATGCATGATTGGATAGGGTATCAAAATCTATCGATAATCAATCGTTTAATTGATCGATTTTCAATATTAACGATATTTATCAATATTTTCTGCTGCATGCTGGGATAGATTATGATGCATGATGGGATATCAATTAATCGATTAATTTAGAGTATTGATATCTATCAATAATCAATATATATCGATATATATCAATATCCTATATGCTAAAGGTATAGGGTGTTTTATGCTTCTAAATGGTGCAATGATATCACATGTTTATGCATGATGGGATAGAGTATTGCAATATGAATTCTGGGATAGTGTATCTCAAGATGCATGATGGGATAGATGTTGATGCATGATGGACATATTAGGATGCATGATGGGATAGATACCCCCTCACTTTGAATTTTTGAAAACACATCCGGGTCTTTTCAAGCTCCATGCTGGGAATGATGATGCATGATGGGATTGAAAAAATTTCGAAAACACATCCGGGTCTTTTCCAAGTGATGTCATAGGATGTATATAAAAAATGCACAAAAAACTTGGTCCATTCTTTTTACAAAATTTCACAAAAATTAGAAATGGTAGAGGGGGAGGGCACTCAAATCCCCACGAGTATAACATCATACATGACATCCGGTCCTTCTATACACTTACAGTAAAAAAATTCAAGCCGCTAGCACCACCCATTTTGCTTTTAAACACATGAAACTAAAATAGTGTATTTTAGGTGGAGGGGACCCACCAATCTGCAAACGGACTCGATCAGTGAAATCCTTATGATTTGTAGATAATGTTATATATATATTTTTAAAAAAAAATAGAAATCCGAGTATATGAAATTATATGGTTACTTTTTTTCTGCTTTATTCGAATATGAATTATGATTATGATATCTATTGTTATTTACATCCCTTTGAAAAAAAAGCCGACCTGCACATAACTAAAAAAAAAAGTTGACCATTGCATAAAAACTAAAATTAAAATATCTCAAGTTTTATAGAAGCTAAAAAATTGAGTCTTATACCGTTCGTTTTCATTTTAATTCTTCTATCTAACTAAAAATAAAGTTTATTTCATATGATTCTTTATCAATTTTTTTTTAAATAAAATCTTCGCAATTAGATCTATAGCAGTAGGCTGCTCATTCACAAAGACCCTGATTTGAGGATGTGACAGGCTCCTGACGTCTCTGTATAGATTTCTGATATTTTTAAGTCAGTGGTCATAATTAACTACATAGAAAAAAGTTATTTAAAAAATCCCTACCATTCAAATATCATACAAGCTTACCTTTGAATGTCTAATATTTCTACAGTGCTACTATAAGCTTCCCACTCTATAGATATATCAGCGGAAGGCGTTAATAGAAAGTAAGATCAATATAACAAGTCTGTAGCAATATCTCTAGCATACATATAATTTATACCGTACACTATTTTAAATTGAACAGAATAAATCAAAAATAAGAAAAATAAAAAAAAATGAACAGGTCCTTTCTCCTAAGTGATCAAAGTTATAACTAGATAATCAATCTAATTCCTATTACCTACATTAATCAAAATATAGGCTAATTTGATAATCCCATTCTTATCTAGTTAGAGATTATCTGGTCAAAAATTATCTGCTCAAAGTAGATTTCGATAAACCTCATTGTATAATTAGATAAACTCCTTATATAAATGTTAATACCATACTGTATATTTAATAGAAAATGGTGTCATTCTATTTCTCAGTATTGAAATTTATTTAAATACATTCTCAAATGTCATTATTCGTAAGCTAAATTAGATTTTTTTTTCAATTTTATTGAACTGCAATTTTTTTTTAATTTATTGAACTGCATTATTACAAATACATATACTAAGAATACAAATTAAGCTCATTTTATTACATTATTATTGAACTGCAATTTATGAAATGAAGGGGTGAAGTTGTATATGCAGGCAGTGCCAAAATATACCATCCTATATTTTATTACCTAGTGTTTCACAAGTTAAACCGATGTTAAAACCTACTATTAGGTCTACTATTAAAAAGTTAATTCCACCATCTAATTCAAAGATACCAAAACAGGTTAATGTTACAAAAGAACTACCACCTATTTTAAAAGCTACTATACCAGCAACCATTACAAAACGAAGTCATACCACAACTTATTTTAAATTCTAATGTAGTAAAGCTACAGGTTAATGCTTTAAAATCCACATTAGGCTTTTAAAATATGAATCACAGATTCAAATTTTAAAAGCCTAATGTTACGATTTGTCTTACACAGCCAGCTCATATTTTAAAATGTGCAGGTGGGGGTAAACTACTTAATTCACCCATTGTGAAAAGACATTCGGTTGATTATGTCCTAACTGATGAATCGGGTATATCACAGATGGGAGAAGATTCATCGGATCTTTCACCATTTCCAGTATCTTCTCCCCATCAGGTAGGGAGCGATCAGCCAAAGACTTTTTGACCTCAACCCAATCATAAAAATAGCTACCCCATCCTTTCATATAATTTTTTATGATAATGATTTTGATGATGGTACTCCTTTATTAAAACCTACTTTTTTTTAGTAAATCCTTGTGTTAGGCCTACTATTAAGACAACTATTGCAAATTCACATCTTATTTTAAAACGTAAAGGTGGGATTGCATAGTGTTTGACAAGTTAAACCGATGTTAAAACCTACTATAAGGCCTACTATTTAAAAGTGTAGTCCACCATCTAATTCAAAGATACCAAAACAGGTTAATGTTTCAAATGTACATTTTACAACCACATATTTTAAAAGCTACTATAACAGCAATCATTACAAAACAAAGTCATACAATAAATTATTTTAAATTCTAGTGTATCAAAACCACATGTTCATGTTTTAAAATCTACTGTACTTCCACCATCACAGATTCGTATTTTAAAACCTAGTGCTAAGACTTGTCTTACAAAGCCAGCTCATAATTTTAAAGCGTAAGGGCGGAGATACACCACTTGATTCACCCATTGTGAAAAAAACCTTTGACGACTATGCCCTAACTGATGAATCAGACATATCGAAGATGGAAGAAGATTCACCGGATATTCCACCATCTCCAGTATCTCATCCCCGTCAGCTAAGGGGCAATCAACCAAAGACATTTTCACTTCAATCCGATCATAGTGACATACCTTTTCCAGCACATAATACTGTTTTTTCTGTATATTCTAGTGTTAGGTTTACGGTTAGACCTACTGTTAGGTCTACTGTAAGACCTACTATTAAGACAACTATTACAAATTCAAATCTTATTTTAAAATGTAAAGGTGGGGTACATCACTGGATTCACCCCTGGTGAAAAAACCTTTAGTCGACTATGCCTTAACTGATGAATCGGACATATCGCAGATGAAAGAAGATTCAACGGATCTTCTGCCATCTCTGGTATCTCCTCCACTTCAGATAGGGGGTACTCGACTGTGAGTCCTTCTTGTCCTTATTCCCCAAATCAGAGTGGTGTAATCCCTCCTCAACATACTTTTTATGATGATGATGAGGGGTTGAATGATGAAAATGAGATTGAAAATATACCAAGTAATAATTCTGATGTTGAATCTGATGATGAGCTACTACACTGAAATGATGTGGATGATTCAAATGATGATAGAGTCAAACCCTTCCAAGTAGGGATGGCCTTCCAATGTGACTTACAAACTTGGAGATTCACCCTTCAAAAGGGGTTAAAGATGCAAAAATCTTTTTTATCAAAAACTAAATGTCACCTTAAAAGCAGAATAATTCAAACTTTAAATAATCATGATTGAGGCTACTGTATATTAACAATATAACAGAAAAAAGTTCACAACTAGAATTTACAACTGAGAATATTAACACAATAACAGAAAAGAATTCACAACTACATTTTGTAATATACTTGATAACTCTACTAAGAAAAAAATATTCACAAGTACAATTTACTGTTCTGTATATTAAAACCATTTCAGAAAAAAATTCAGAAGTACATTTTTTCTTATACTATAGTAGATAACTCTAGCTGGGGATGACATCATTACATGTTAAAATTAAAAAATCCAAGATGACTGAACAGAAGTGACAACATCACATGTATAGAATAATGTATGAAAAACTTAGTCATTTTTTCCTGTTTTAACACTATCCTGTGTCTTTTCAAGATAGTTTAGGGAAGTGACATTGTGGCATGCGTAGAATAATATGTGAAAAACTTAGGCATTTTCCTGTTTAGCACCATCCATGTCTTTTCTAAGATGACTGATCAGAAGTTACATCATCACATGTAGAATAATACATGAAAAACATACATTTTTTTCCTGTTTTATGTTCATCTGGGTCTTTTCCAAGATGATTGAATGAAAGTGACATCATGATATGTATAGAATAATATATGAAAATCTTAGACATTTTTTCCTATTTTAACACCATCTGGGTCTATGACTAATCGGGAGTGACATCATCATATGTTAAAATTCAGAAAATCCAAGTTGACTGACCAGAAGTGACATCATCATATGTATAGAATAATACACAACAAACTTAGACATTTTTTCCTGTGTTATGTTCATCCAGGTCTTTTCCAAGATGATTGTCTGAAAGTGACATCATGACATGTATTGAATAATACTTGAAAATCTTAGACATTTATTCCTGTTTTAACACCATCTGGGGTCTTTTCAAAATGGTTGAGGGAAGTGACATTGTAGCATGTATGGAATAATACTTGAAAAACTTAGACATTTTTCCTCTTTCAGCATCATCTGGGTCTTTTCCAATATTACTGACTGAAAGTAACATTGTGAGATGTGTACAATATTGTATGAAAAACTTAGATATTTTTTCATGTTTTATGTTCATCCGTTTCTTTTTCAAGATGACTGACTGAAAGTGATGTTATGAGATGTGTAGAATAATGCATGAAAAACTTATACATTTTTTCCTGTTTTATGTTCATCCTGGTCTTTTCCAAGATGACTAATCAAGGGTGACATCATGACATTTATAGAATAATACATGAAAATCTTAGACATATTTTCCTGTTTTAATACCATTTGGGTCTTTTCAAGATGGTTGAGGGAAGTGACAAATTAGCATGTATCTAATAATACATGAAAAACTTAGACATTTTTCCTCTTTTAGCACTATCCAGGTTTTTTCCAAGATGACTGACTGAAAGTGACATTGTTAGATGTGTAATATATTGTATGAAAAACTTGGACAATTTTTTCTGTTTTATGTTCATTCTGGTCTTTTCCAAGATGACTAATTGTGGGTGACATCATCATCATATTATGTTAAAATTCAGTAAATCCAAGATGACTGAATGGAACTGACATCATCACATGTGTAGAACATTACATGAAAAACTTACACATTTTCATGATTTTTGAGGAAACCCATAGCACCCGGATGTAAACTGAGGTTAAGTCTTGATAGATACTTAACAACTTATTTTACTCATGCAAAATTATTTTAACTACATATGTAAATATATATTTTTTATTGATGCTAAATATTTTAGCTATAAACTTTATTCAAAGATAAAACACATAACAAATTAAATATAAAAACTTTATTATTGAAGTTGTATAATAATAATATTGTATATGTTAAATAATTACGAGTAAAAAATCTTCTTAATTTATTCTACAGTTCTATAATGTCCATAGACAAAGATTTCACAACCTGTCTAGTTGTACCTCTTATCATCATATGGGGATATACTGATTTTTATTTAATATTCTGTATAGAGCTGGTGATGTGTTTACCTAATAAAAGGCATCCTGGTCCGATAGTATACTTTATGGAATAAACAATTTTTATTATTCTGATGCTTCAAATTTTACTTCACCACATATTTTGAAATCCCCTTAGTGGTTTTCTCCCCTATGTTATCTGTTATGAAGCTGTACATTTTGGATCAGAGTCCTACAAACTCTTTAATAATCTCAGANTTCATTTCATCCTTAAATTTGCCTATAACATTTTTATTAACTTCTGAGTATAGGGTATGCTCTTTTAAATTCCATACAGTTAGTCTAGTATGAACATCCTCACAGGTTCAAACAGACATATAGCAATCAAACATGAATAATTATTTTTTTCATGCATCTAATTTTTTTCATGTATCTAATTTTTTTAGAAGTGTAAATTAAATACATTTTACTATACTATATTTGATAACTTTATTTAAAAAAAATTCACTAGTAGAATTTACTGTATATTAATACTATAGCAGAAAAAAAGTTTGTAGTAGATTTACTCTACTGTATTTGATAACTCTAGTAACAAAAAAATATCAGAAGTACAATTTACTGTCCTGTATATTAAACTTATAACAGAAAAAGTTTACAAGTATAAAACATATATGCTATGTTAATACTGTAATAGAAAATAAATCATGACTGTGAAACTTATTGTATTTTTTAATGAGTAGAAAAAATTAATGTTTATGAAACGTATCATACTTTATTTCATACCTCCAATAGAAAAACTCATGAATGTGAAACTTATCATACTATATTTTATAACTATTTTATAACTGTAGTAGAAAAAATTCATGTGTATGAAACTTATACTGTATTTGAAACCTGTAGTAAAAAAAACCTCTACAACTAAAAAAAAGTATGTAAAACAGAAAACAAATTTCTAAGTTCTTTACACATCATTCTACATATCCTATTACATCACTTCCAGTCAGCTATCTTAAAAAATACCGGAATGTACCTAAAGGTGGAAAAGCGGTAAGTTTTTCATGCATCATTCTAAACATCCTATGATGTCAATCCACTCACTCATCTTGAAAAAGAGCTGAATGTTCCTAAAAATGAAAAAAAATTCACAAGAACATTTTACTGCATTTGATAACTATAGTAGAAAAAAAATTCACAAGTATATTTTCTTGTACTGTATTTGATACCTATAGTAGAAAATAAATTTCTGTTTTTCAAGTATCGCTTTGCACATTATGATGATGTCATCTCCGGACACTCATTTTAAACGATCCCAAATGTAGCTAAAACAGAAGTTTTGCACAAAAAAATTTCTGCAGAATTTTTTTTGTGAAAATTTTCTGTTTTTGCTACATTTGGGGTCTTTTCTAAATGGGTGACCGGAGGTGACATCATCACATGTGCAAAGCGATACTTGAAAAACAGAAATTTATTTTCTACTATAGGTATCAAATACAGTACAAGAAAATATACTTGTGAATTTTTTTCTACTATAGTTATCAAATGCAGTAAAATGTTCTTATGAATTTTTTTCATTTTTAGGAACATTTAGGTTTTTTTCAAGATGAGTGTGTGGATTGACATCTTAGGATGTATAGAATGATGCATAAAGAACTTATAATTTTTCACTTTTAGGTACATGTAGGTCTTTTTTAAGATGGTTGACTGTAAGTGATGTCAAAGGATACATAGAATGATGCATGAAGAACTTATAATTTTATCACTATTAGGTACATCCGGGTATTTTTGAAGATAGCTGACTGGAAATGATGTCATAGGATAAGTAGAATGATGCATGAAGAATTTAGAAATTTGTTTTCTGTTTTAGGTATTTTTTTTTTAGTTGTAGATTTTTTTTTTACTACAGGTATCAAATACAGTATAAGTTTCATACACATGAATTTTTTCTACTATAGTTATAAAATACAGTTAGAAAATATAGTATGATAAGTTTCATATTCATGATTTTTTTCTATTACAGTGTTAACATAGCATATGATATATTTTATACTTGTAAACTTTTTTTTCTGTTATAGTGTTAAAAGACAGGTCAGTAAATTGTACTTGTGAAATTTATTTCTACTACAGTTATCAAACACAGTAAAATGTGCATGTGAACTTTTTTTATGTTATAGCACTGTTTGTAGTATGGTATATTGATTACTATAGACAGCATTATTATGCACATGTGGCAGCAGACTCTTGTTCTAAATTATTATAATGTTAGTGTTGTACTTGTTAGTTTTAATTTTATTCACTTGGCTTTAATAAATAATATTCTTCAAATAACTGGGATTTAATTCTCTTGTCAAATTTAACAGTGGTGACAAGGATAAAACCTAACCGTTCAGGGTCGATTTAATTAAACAATCGGATATTGCATTTACCAAGCTTAAATGTCTCTTTTAAACCATTTAGACATGTTCGATCCTGAGGTCTACATTTGGAGCAGGTATGTAAAAAGGCTTAAACATTTTCTCCTGGCTTCAAAGGTTCAAAAAGATCTTATTTTATCAACCATAATTACCTTGTTAGGGGATAAAACATATGCCATTTTATGTGATCTTTTTGCTCCTTCGAACCCAGATAGCAAAATGACAGAGGAAGTTTTTTGTAAACTCTCCAAGCGTTTTTCTCCGAAAGTCTTAACCCCGGTCGAAAGATTTCATTTTTCAGAGTGCAAGCACAAAAAAATAAGAAAGTATTGCTGATTTTGTACTAGCTCTAAGGAATTTAAGCAAGAACTGTAAGTATGGTGCTAGTCTGGAGGATCGTCTTGTGAAAAAATTGTGTGGATTGTTTAGCTCAGCAATCCGAACTAGATTATTTTTGAAGGACTTTACCTCTTGACTTACCAATTAAATTGGCATCTAGTATAGAAGTGGTGAAGAATTCAACCTTTAATTTTTCACCTGACAACCCAGGAAGTATTCTTCTTATCTAGCAATCAAAGCCATTTCAGTCATGTTCAGCAAGGCCTCCTTGGAAAAAGTATGCAAGTCAAAAGGTAAGCATGCTAAAACTTTAACTACCACTAGACTCCAAAATGTCGGAAGTTATTGTGGAAGTCAAGCCCATGAAAGTGACGTCTTAGATGACAATTCGGGTCAGACGGAAACACCCGAAGATGACAACAATGAGTACAACTTTTTTAGAGTAATAATTAAACATTTAAAATACACAAATGATAGTCCAATCATGTTGGAACTTTTAGTAAACAAACAAAACATTAACTTTGAGCTAGATACAGTGGCTGGGGTCACCCAAATCCTTGAAAACCCATACAAACAAAAACTGTCAAATTGTAAACTGATGCCAACTCGGATTATACTAAACACAAATTCAGAGCAGATTAAGCTGCTAGGAAAAAATCTAAGTTTCAGCCAATTACAACAACAATGTTGTAAAATCTTTGGAAATTTTTATTATCCGGAAACTATCAGTTCCCTTGCCAAGAAGAGTGTGGATTTACAAATTTAACATTTTAAATGGTTTAATTAAAAATGCTGTCCATAAATCAGTACTTCCAATCACAGTACAGGAGCCAACAATCAAACTGGAAAATATTCTCCGCAAACATGATAAGCTTTTTCTTCAACCTTGGGGGAATTAAAAAATTTTGAAGCGCACTTGACCCTACATAAAGACGCAACTCCAAGATTTTTCAAATATAGGCCAATTCTGTTTGCCTTGCGATCAGTTTAACTAGAACTACAGAAATTACAGAGTCAAGGAATTTTAGTACTAATCCAACATTCAAACTGGGCAGCCCCATTAGTTCTATCTTAAAAAAAGACAATTAGCTCCATATTTGTACAGAATAGTAGGTTGGTTTAAACCCGGCACTAGTCAATGATTGTACAAATTTCCAAGGATTGATGATATTTTCGTTCAGTTTAACATTGGAGACATTTTCAGTAAACTAGATATGACCCAAGCTTATCAACAGTTAAGGATGGATGAACAGTCCAAGATGTTACTCACCATCAACACTCATAAGGAACTTTCCAAGGTCAAACAGATGCCCTGTGGAATCTCTCCAGCACCCTTCATCTTTCAACATGCCATGGACCAAATCTTAGCCGGCATAGCTGAAGTTGTATGCTACTTAGATGACATCTTAATCACCAGAAAGTCAACCATTGAGCACCTATCCAACCTGGACAAGGTTCTCAGCAGATTGGTTGAGTCTAGCATCACCCTGAATAAGCTTATATGTGAATTTCTAAAGCCACAAGTGGAATACCTTAGACACATCATCGATGCCCAAGGCCTACACGCCATGGATTCCAAAATTTGGGAAATCAAGTAAGCCCCCTCACCAAGGATGTGCCACAAGTTATATATA
>PXIH01S0019410.1:7839-18706 GCA_003024985.2 Euperipatoides rowelli
TAAAAATAATTCATTTTTAAAGTTGATACTAATTTTACTAATAATCATTATGAAAATTATAATATCAACATTATAAGTTATTTTGTTACGAGCTACTAAAGCATATTATATGGGTAAATATCCCATATAAAGTATTCAAATTAACATATTCTTAAATATCATTTTCATAATCACCAACACAATCAAATTCAAGATAATCTTATTGTAATTATCTTAATTATCAATTATATTCTAATCATCATAATCATCTTATTATCATAACCAACATTATTATAATAATAAACATCATAATTATCATTATAATTCCTAGAGATTCATAATGATCATTATTTTAATGATAATAATAATCTTATCCAACATCATATTACATTAAAATAAAATTTTATCAAAAAAATCATAATCAGATCCAGCATAATTGTTAGAATGAGAATTATTAAATTATTAACCATCATAGTCATAATCATAGCATAATCATTATAATCATCAAACATATAATATTCACCATAATCATCATACTCTTCAAAATCACCATAATTACAATCAATACCATCATCATAATCATCAATCATATTCATTATCATCATAATTATTATTCAAATGGTCATCTTAATAATTATCAACAACATAATCATTATAATCTCATCATCAAAATCATAATAATAATTGTCATCAAAATCAAAAACTTCATCATAAACATCAGATTCATCATTATTATTATAATCATTATCATATGTATTATTATCATAATCATTATACTAATTAGGTTTATCATAATTAACATCTATGTAATCATCCTCATAAAATCAGTCATTATAAATAAAAAGTAGCATTATCATAATCTTCATAATAAATATTATCATAATCATCACAATTACAACCATCATAATTATATCAGAACTAAAAATATTTTAATTTTTTATTAACATAATAATTTTCCTGATCATAATCATTGTTTTCATAATAAGTAAATCATTACAAACATAGGCTAAAGTATTATATTTATAACCAATATAATCATCATTATAATAAACATCATCAAAATTAGTATCAAATTCAAAGTGTCCTAAACAAAATGATGATCATCATCATCAAATTTAAAATTAATTAAATCAAAACTATAATTACAATTATTTAAATATTGTCAATTGTTATCCTAGTTATTATAATCGTAAAAACAACAAATTATTCATCATATTCATAATAATAATAATAATCGACATTCTAATCATAATTATACAAGATTATCATAATAGTAGTTTTTATAATCAAAGAAATAAGTTATTTACAACATGCAATGTTACATACTCAAAAAAGAAAATTAAATTTAGAAACAACAACAAAAAAAAAAAGGTTTTAAAATTAAAAAAAAAATCTATTTAAAAGAATAAATTTTTGCTAATGAAAAAGTGCACAAAATGTCTGATGATTTCTGATCCAATTCAGTTTATTTGAACAAATACAAGGTCACAATGCACCATGTTATCATTATGTTATGAGGTCACAATGCACCACATAATCATGATGTTACCAGGTCACAATATGCCACATCATCATAATATTATGAGGTCTTAATGCTCCATATCATCATGATGTAATGAGGTCATAATGCCCTACATCATCATGATGTTATGAGGTCACACGTGCTACATCATCCTGATGTTATGAGGTCACAATGCACCATGTCAACATCATTATGTTATGAGGTCACAATGCACCACATAATCACGATATTACCAGGTCACAATACACCACATCATCATGATATTATGAGGTCATAATGCTCCATATCATCATGATGTAATGAGGTCACAATGCCCTGCATCATCATGATGCTATGAGGTAACAATGTGCTACATCATCATGATGTTATGAGGTCACAATGCACCATGTCAACATCATTATGTTATGAGGTAACAACACTCACACATGCAAAATAATACAAATTCAAATATGACAGACAACAGCCTACAGTCCAGCGAAGTTGGCTCTAGTCCTAATCTAATATATTTTTATTATTATTATTTTTTATTTAATATATATATTTTTAAAAAAAATTTTAAAAAAAATTTTGACCTTGGAAATTTTAATTAATAAAATAATATCAATTTTATACCCATTGCAGTACCTAACTAGTTAAACCATCAATCAACTCCTCAACCATGCTTAAAAAATCAATATACCAAGCTAGCTACCAACTTTTTTTGATAATCTATTCAAAAATAAAAAGAAATCAATTAGAATAATATTTAAACGTACCTATATTCATATTAGATGGTTAAACTAGATAATACTTAAACTATCCATAACATCATAAAACATAAGCTTAAAAGAGATTAAACTGACTTAGATTCTACAAATTTTTCTGGTAAACTATTCCAAAATGATAAGTTACAACTAGGTTTGAAAAAAAAAAAAAACGTTTGGCACAACAATAGTCTACTCTAGATCTATTAACGCTTAACTTGAATTTATGTCCCATAGTTCTACAATCTTCATTAGTTATTTTAAAAACTTGAATCATACCTCCCCTAAGCCTATGCCTTTCTAAATAATATAACTAATTTTTTAAACCTGTCCGAATATGATAATCTACCAATACCTAATATTAACTTAGTAGTTATTCTCTGTACTTTCTCCAATAAATCTATATCTTTTTTTTTTTTTTTTTTTTGGGGGGGGGGGGGGGGGGGTTCTCCTCTTAAACTTTATTTACCAAAAAAAAAAAATAACAAAAGCCTACACTAAGCGAATTCATTATTAGAGGCCAAACATATCCCTAGGCCTATACAATCATAATGGTCAAAACACACATAACAGGAAAATAAAAAAAAAATAGCAATATGCCTACAACATGTGTAGACCCCCTTGTAAATAAAGAATTAATAAATAAACAACCAAGCAGTTCAAAACACATAATAATGTACACAATGCCCATAAATTAATCAATCATGACCGTCTCACATTAAAAAAAAAATCACAATTGAATGATTCAACAATTTCTTGTCAAAAATTGAACGTGGCAAAAACAAATAGTCATACTTCATCATTTCTGTGAATTGCAATAAAATTTAAGGCCACAGCCTCATCCGCATACCCTCAAATATGCACATAATACAAATCTTCCAGAGTGAGAATAAAACAATGAGTGCAACCAAAATAAAGGTTCTGTGCCATAGAAGGTTTACAAGTAAACCATATAATGTTCTTAAAAAACAAAAATCAAACATAAAAAAATGAGCCACTCTGCTCCAGGTCTCTGCAAAATACCCACATTCCAGCCACAAATGGGTCAAGGATTTTGCATGCTGACAAAAAGGACACTGAGGATCAACTTAGAATGAATATCTGCTAATCAGAAGATCCCGTGTATAAATTGAAGATGTAAAATACCTAAACAAAAAGTCATGTAAAGTTGCAGGAAATAATACTTTTTGAACACCTTTTAATATTGTAATAACAACACCACCATCAGAGTAGGCTCATAGTCTGCATTCAAAACATCTGAGTAAGCCTTAGTGACAACATTTAAATCCATAGTATTTCCCAAATCATGATATGCCTGCCCCCCCCCCCCAACAATGAAGGCTCATCATGGTAGGGTGGAGGTGTATCCGTGGGTTCCACGTGCAATACATCATTCAGATACTGAGCATATCTTACATATGATGCAAAAAAGTTGGCCCGAATAACTAAGAACAGTCTCTGTAGATTGTGCAAGCCTAACCCTCCCAGCTTAACTGACAAGGAAAGCCACCTGCATGACACTGGCACCAACTTGGTGCCCCACAACATCTGATACGTTAAAGAATATAAACTATTGATGAATGCCTTGGTAAAGTTAAGATGGGGAACATAAAAATAGACTGTAGGAAAGAAATATATGTTTATTATCCAGTCCCTAGTCAGCAAATACAGAGTCTTTCCTTTTATAGCACCGAGAGCCTGCTGAAACTTGGCAAGAACCCATTCCTGAATGATATGTCTTACATCCAATCCCACAAAAGGAAAAGATATCCACAGAAAGGTACTCAGAAAAGCAAGATTGTAACAATTGTCCACTTGATTTGCATAAGGAAACCACTTATGTGTTTTAAACTGGTTGAAAATCAATCCTGTCTGCTGTGAAAATCTCTCCATCAACTGAGACACCTTGGGTACATTCTCACACACTTCTACAAAGAGAGTGACATCGTCCACGTAGGCCAACACTGAAACACTTTGATTCAAAAAAGGAACCCAAACCCTCACATTCATGGCACTCAAGTCCTTAATCAAACCAGCCAAATAAATGGCAAAAATGTTCGAACTCAGGGGTGAATCCTGAGTTATGCCCCACTTTACTAGAACCAAAAAAATGCAGATAACCCATGTACTTGATGGAAACATATTTGTCAAAACATTAGTTCAGCCAAAATAATGTAAGAATCTAGAAGCCAAATAATCACGACTTACATAGTCAAAAGCTTTACTAATGTCCATCAACATTTACTAATGTCCTGCCCCAGTGCTATGAACGAATGTCTCTTCAAAACTGCATAGACAAGAACATGAGAAGTAAAAGAAGAGCCCATCTTGAAAACTAGAGCAGCATGATCAGAAAAGGAAATTAAGCAGGCAACAAAATCAATTTGTGCCGATGACCCTCTAGAAACAGAAAAACAATCCAGCATATTTGCAGATGTAGACAAATGAGTTGGCAATGTATCCTTACCATGTAGGCTGGCCACATTGACAATATCTATCCTGGCAAAAATTGCAATAAAAAAAAGGATCCCACACCAAGTCCTTAGGTTAAAATCTCCTCCTAGTAAATAACATCTTGCCTGTGAGGGATGTATGAATTAAGCTCCTCAAACATAGCCCTATTTGATACCAATTGACTTGAAGCATAATAGTTTATCAGCACTAATCGATTGGCCTCATAAATCATAGACAGCAGCACATAGTGCGAAGATGACTTCACTATAACCAATCAGAAATAATCAATCGCTTTGAAAGAATAATGAGCTCATCCTAACACGCTTTGGGTGCATTGCCCTGGAAAGAATGAAAAAAAAAATCTGAATTTTTTTACACCCCCAGAACCCCCCCCCCCCTTATCAATCCTCAACTTTGTTTCTTGAATGAAGCAAATGTATATATCATTGAGAAGCAAATATGTCTTCAAAAGCTTCTGCTTACACCTGGTATTGAAATCCTGAATGTTCAATGATAAATAGTAAATTCCATTTACCAATTGTGCCATAGTTACAGATATGAATGATGCCACCATCTACCCAATTTATACAAATAACCCTCAAAACAAACAAAAAAAGCATAAAAAGGTATACATGACTTTATTAAATCCATACAAGTACCAAGCATGAACCATCTACAAAAACAAAAAAAGCAACAAAAAAGCAAGAAACCTCCACCCCCAAGTAATCCAAAGACCACCATACATTAAAAACACTACAAGTACAAAATATCCATTCGTTAGCTGCCCTCACAGTCACATTGAAATAAATAAATCATTGTCTATTTTCTGCTTTTTGTACCCCCCCCCCCTCCTTCTATTAACTCAGATTCCATTGCACCTGATGTAACAATTGTCACATTAGAAATATCCACCACTAAGTCTGAAATCAAAACATGCCCCTGTAAATCTTCAGATATTAATGCACAATGCTTGTTAGAAGAAGATGCTTTAAGTGAGAACTCAGAAATATGTGATGGCTGAGAAATAAACAGCTCCTGCAAACTACCTTGACCTGAAATAGTCACCTGATCATCCAAACTATTCTGCTGAGAAGACTGGTCTTTGTGAACTGATTCAACTGAGCATCCTGGCTATACAATTTGACACCACACGTGTGCAAAGTGTCTCCCCCCCCCCCACAAGACTGACTTGCACAATGGACACTTGTGAATAGGACAATTTTTAATGTCATGGCCTGTCTCCCTACAATGAAAACATTCCCTAGCCTATGTGACAAATTCAACCAGCCTCTATAGTCCGACTTTGACTTTAACAAATAAGGGACCACCTTTAAAATCCACACCGTCCTTCAAAGCAAACGTAATGAAAACCAGAGTGGTTGCAATCTCCATATCATCAGCAATCTTCCTGTAGATAGGCAGCATTGACCATACTCCAGCAAAATCTCAGAAGTTTTGCCAGCGTCCACACTGGTATCCATAATACAGAAAGATTTACTAAATTCACATTCTACACAATGTCGGCATAAAAGGTATAACAATTATTGTCAAAATGTGTAAACAATTTAATAAATTGCATAAGCACCTCAGCATTTTTAAAGGTTACAAAATGATATTGAGCCAAATGTAAATGGGTATATACTTTAACAAGCCTAACAAACTTAAAATGTCTATCAATGTGTCTAAGGAAAACTTTTTCAATTTGAAATTTTCATCTGTAATGACAACACATTTGGAGCCCAGAGAAACAAGCGACTCAAACTTTCTAAAATTATGTATAATGTTTTCTTTATAAGTACTCACCCATGGTTGAATGACTTTGACATCGATATTATGATCTTGAAATGTAAATTTAAATAAAAATACCCAAGGCCTTGAAAGCAATTTAGCTATAACAATGCAATCTGGGTAACGTGAGTAGTGAAGCTATATTTGTTTAAATGAACGTGTTGAAGTAAAAGTTAAAAAACGGCTCAAATATTTTAATGAAAAATAATATAAACCACAGGAACATAAAGACAGGATGTTTAAATAAACTCACCACATGAAAAACTGACCACAAGCAAAATAAAATAGATTGAAATTAAATAATCTTTATGGAAGACAAACCCCTGGCTTTCAAAAGGTATACCAGGTGTCGCATTAATCATTCTTTCCTAGTATGGAGACCACTTATTGAACACAATACCGGTACTCCAAATGTGGCCTTACCAATGATTTATACAAGGGTAAAATTTTACTCAAAATCTTTACATTCAATAGTACTCTTTAACATACTGAACATTCTATTAGTCATTTACATGCACAATATGATATGTGTGTACACACATATCATATTATATACGTTTATATTATTTGGTTTAATGTACTTTGTTTAGTATTTTCTTTGTACCATTATCCTAATTAAAATATATTTTAAAAATTCATTCCTTGTCATCTTTGAAGAAAAGTAAAATAAATATCCTTGTCACTTGGTTTCTTTATTAACCACCATTGTTAATTCTATTCACTAAAGTGCTTAACTATTTGTTGTCATTATAAAAGATTATTAATGACTGTTCAGCAATTTTCTAATTAAAAAAAAAGTTAACTTTATAAATTATATTTAAATTCTTCACACGTTTTCATCTTTTCTTGCTGCTGACTAAATGAAATTAATTTAAATAGGATCTTAATCAATTAATCAGAAGATTAATAGTTATATTACACATGCATATCTAGAGAATTAGAAGCAATAATTTATGTAATTAATATTAATTAGGCGCGTTTTAATTAATAAAATAATAGAATGGAAATATAATAGTCAAGATAATACTGTTGAATTTGATTTTTATTCATGCATAAACGATTTAGAATGATAGAACTCTTAATGTGGTCTTGTCATATTGTTTACTCTTAATGTCTTGTCATATTGTTTACTCTTAATGTCTTGTCATATTGTTTACTCTTAATGTGGTCTTGTCATATTGTTTACTCTTAATGTGGTCTTGTCATATTGTTAAATAATATCATTTATCCATAAATCTTTATAATCCACAAAAATATTGATGTCTAAATTATTTTTATTTTTAAATTCTTTCAAATTATTATACACAAAGTGACATATAACACATGTGCATTTCTTAGTTTTTGTATAAGGGGCTGATCTATAAATAGGTCCCTGGGCGAAATCGGACATATTTTTAAAATCCAATTTAAAAAAAAAAAATATTCTAAATAAGACAAACAAAATAACATATTTTAGTGAAGCGGCATTGATTTTGTTGGTTTTCAAGCAAATGTCCCTATCGCCTTATGTGATGTCATCTGGAACAGTAACCTTAGAAATTAACTGTGAAGAAATAAGTCTTCTCTTCTGAACACTCATCCCATGCTCATTGCTCAATCTCATTTAGGGGACTGTGACTTTTCTTCTAAATTCTTTTATTGAATATTGATGCCTTTCCATAAATTTATTACAGTCATATAATGAAAATAACACCAACAATAATATGCCCCTGTACATCATTTGCATGTTTTTCTAACTGTCAGTCATGTTGGCCCATCCCTTCCATATTCAGATTGTAAAAAAGTTTTGTTTGAGGAATTGTACTTAAAGTGACTTATTTTATTTCTCAAAAATGGTACCCACTACAATGCCCTATTGTGTCAAAATTTGTTCTTATTGTTCTTCCAATTAGCATAAAATATTTAGTATTTCTTTAAATTCCAAATCGTATGTTCCTCTTGGAGACTTTTTAAGTTCCTTTATTGGTGTTATTTGAACCCTTTTGACTTCTATTTCCCCTTACATTAGCTCTAATTAGTTTACTTTTAGAGTATAAAACAAAGTGTGGCTGTTAAAAAGTATCAAACACAAAAGCATTTTTGGTTATCTACTATGGACAACAATTTTGTTACAACTCTAGTAGAAAGGGATTCGTTTGATGGATTAACTGTGGGTTCCTTACCAAAATACAGGGGGAAATATAACAGAATCTATTTTATCCACAAAAAGCTAAAAATTTATAACCACACCTTATGTGTCTTTCAATTTTTTAAGGACCTAATTGTTGCTCTACAGCCTCTTACAAAATCTCAAAAGTTTTTCTGATATTTTTTTCTTAATTTTTAAAACTGTAATAAATTAAAATCATGCACTATCATATTTGTCAAAGGCTAAGAAAAGCTACCTAAAACGCCTAATGATCTATTTATTGGAGGAGTTACAAAATGTAGACTTGTAAGTTACATAAAAATCCTGCAACATAGCATAGCACAACCTGGTGAATTCATTGATAAATGAGAACTAATACAACTATTAATAGATTACAGAACTAATACACCTATCAAATAGATTACAGAACTAATACAGCAATCAAATAGATTACAGAACTAATACAGCTATCAAATAGATTACAGAACTAATACAACTATCAAATAGATTACAGAACTAATACAGCTATCAAATAGATTACAAAAGCTATTAGAAATTTATGAATATTTCATTTCTTTAATTGAGAAATACCTTAAAATAATAATGAAACTATTCTCATTTTTAGGTTTTAATTATTGCCTTTGATTTCTTATATCCAATTTTTTTTCTTTTATTTTACTTGATATTCCAATGTAATAGCTACCATAAAACCCTGTCACTTATTGATGGGATTTAGTTGTTATCTACATTTCTACAGAATTTTATCACTAATATCAACTGGTAGGCAATGTTACTTTAATCTCCATAGTCTCTATCTATTGCTCTATCATTTTCCTCTCTATATATAAAAAGAATCTTTGTCATATTTTGAACTCAAATGTTTCAGTTGACAAATCGTTTATTTATGTTAGAAAGTGTTCTTTATTTCAATAGCAAAAAAAAAAAAAAAATCCCTAAATATAATTTCTTTATAAATGCAAAACTTTCAATAAAGAATCTTGGCATTTTAAAATCAGTGATTTCACTTTTTTTTGGAAATAGACCATCTGGATTTCTTACTTTTAAACTCTAATTGGTGCCTACTAATATCCACTTTTGATTGGGTGATTGGCCAGTTTTAACCCAAATCTAATTATATAACCAGGGATTAATAAAAATGTTAAATATAAAATTTTGTGCAGAGTGTGAGTTAGAAGGGTCACAAACATTTCATCAAGACATACACAACATAAATACACATTCAAACACAATACACACATACACGGAGAAGTAGTCAGTAAAGCACACACATACATGGAGA
Organism: Euperipatoides rowelli; assembly: GCA_003024985.2. Classification (NCBI taxonomy): domain Eukaryota; kingdom Metazoa; phylum Onychophora; class Udeonychophora; order Euonychophora; family Peripatopsidae; genus Euperipatoides; species Euperipatoides rowelli. Next base: position 17,754 of record PXIH01S0019410.1, read on the forward strand.
AGTAGTCAGTAAAGCATGGTCAGCATGAAAACTTTCACTATGGATTCTTCAGAAAGTTAAACAATATTGATTAATTTTATTTTTATTCATCTTATTACTGTTTGGTGACATTTGAAGACAAATCACTATCACTTCATTCACTTGGTAAGAAATATTTGTTTATTTCTTTACTTGTGTGTTAATATTTCATCATCCTTTTGATAGTGTCAGTTTATAATTACTATGAATATAAGCAATTTGACAATGAGAGCAATTCTAATGACGTTATCACATATAATAATGTCTCAAAGTATACAATGAGTTGTCTGTGGCCCTGGATGATAATGTTAAGCCCATTATTTTCTGAAGAAGCGGNAGTGTTTCCTTAATTATGGACAAATTCGTAAATAAGTTTTGTAGTAAACCTTTAGTGCAGTTTTTATTTACTTCTGGAATAGTGAAGTTTGTAACATGCTCTTCATGTTGCTAAATAATTCTTTATTTTTATTAAATTTCAGTCAAGTGATATTGCTGCTCAATTTTAGAGTCAAAATAAGGGTCTCTTAACCATTTTGAATCATGACCCAGGTTGGGGTAATAGTTTTGGTTTAGCAGCCCATATACAATACCCGACAGCAAGTACATCCAACTCATTCGGTGTCTAGAAAATGTCTGACTCTCTTACAATGATATGACTGCCTAGAAACTGGACAGCCCAAGTCCCATTTAGTCTCATGATCAAGATTGATAGTAGCCTTAACATTTTAAATTTACAGTACTAACCTTACCATTAAATTGAACCCTAACTCCAACTACATGTGAAATCCACTAAGCCTGAACCCATTCATAATCAACCGTCCTAAACTTACCTTACGCTGATGACGATATAAAGATTTTCAATCACATAAAAGATATTAACGATCATAGAAATCTACAAGATATATTAAACAATATTATAAGTAAATGTAAGGCTA
>PXIH01S0019417.1:5450-18622 GCA_003024985.2 Euperipatoides rowelli
TAAAGTTGTTAAAGATGTCGGTGAAAGTTCTGTCCTTGACAATGATAATAATGATAGTATTAATTCCCAATAGCAATCAATTGCATTTTTTTCTGGTTGTAATTATTCAAGGTTTTTATATAGCCTACAAACAGAAATATCTAAAACAAAATAAATTGAACTAACTCTGGATAAACACAACCCTTTATTTTTTGCTTCAACCAAAACCTGGTTAAAGAATTTGAATCTTAATATTATTTTAAATTCTAATGCTTATGTGGGTTTCAATAAAAACAGAAGTTTTGGGCAGGAAAATCAGGATAATTGATATTCCCATTGAGTTATTGGATATTGATGACTTTGATCAGGAAATAATGTGGTTTAGCATTTTGATTAATCATGTTAATTGGCTGGTTGGCTTATTTTATTATCCGTCTTCCAATCCTTTTTACAATATTAATAAATTGTTTGAGAGTGTTTTTGAGGGCTTTGTTCATTATAAGAATCAGAAGAGTTTATTTTATCAGTTTGTTTTACTTGGTGACATTAACCAACCAAATATTGATTGGATCAACATGTCATGCTATCGTCAAAATAGTGTCATAAATGATATTTTATCCTTTTTATTGATTGAACAATTGTTTCAGATCATTTTTGATAATACTAGACATTGTGGTAGTACTAGTTCACTTTTAGATAACTTAATAATTGGTAATCCTGAATTTTGTAGAGATATTAATTTTTTTGATCCGGTATTAAAGAGTGATCATTATCTTATACGTTTTGAATCATAATGCTATGATATACCCTCTGTAGTATGTTCATTTAATACTTATATCAAATGGGATTATGAAAGAGCCGATATATCAAGCTTGTCTAGAGATTTGGATAATATTGATTTAATTTTAGACATTAATTCTAAAAATATTGATTTTTCTTATGGTAATGTGACAAATGAGATTCTTCATTCAATCCTCAGAAATACTCCAAAGAATAAAATAAAAATATTTAAAAATCGTCATCATAGTTGGCTTACAAGGGAGTTATTAACCCTAAGAAATGAAAAATTAAAATTGTTTAGAAAATATTGAAAATTCAGATGTCCATTGAATTATGAAAGATACAGATTATGTAGAAATAAAGTTATGTTGACAAGGAATGCAAGAGAGATTATGATCGTCTTGTTATTGATATAATAATTGTTTTGGATCATAATTATATTATATAAACATTATAAATCTATCAGACATAGAAATGATAAATTTTTTTAATCGTTGATGATGATATTATTGTAGGGGATCTTTAAATTGCTAAAGCCTTTTCTGAGCATTATTTCATTCAAACTCCATCTTATAGTGATTTTAATTGGTCATCAATACAAAATAAAGATTTGGATATAGAAATAGATAAATCATATATTGCTAATGTCATTTCTGAGTTAAAATCTAAACAGTCAATAGGCAAGGATGGTATTCCTAATCATATAATTAAATCCTTTAGTAGGTTTTTTTATAAATTTAATTTATGCCATTTTTTGAACCCGTATTAATGTTTGTCTCATCAAAACCAATGGCAACAAGTTGAGAGAGATTTATTGCATTATTTTTCATATAATTTTTTAACCTTTTTAGGATACTTTCTGCTGAGCCACTCACTGGAGTAACATGTCCAATATATAATGAGACAGGGTCTGATAAGAGAACAACATGTTCTTTGATTTTTCTGATTTGACTGCATATTCCTTTCTTTTCATGAACTAGAGTCTTATATTTCCTACCATCAAAATAAATACCTAAGAGAATTAACATTTCAGATGTTGGTGAATTCTGTATATCATCTCATGCCTTCTTCCATTCTCTTCTCGGCTTACTTCTATCTACAATTAGTTGCTGGTCTTCTGGAGTAACAATTCCATTGTCTTGAAATATTGCAGAAGTAATAATAGCTGCTGATCTGTCAGACACACCCGTTCTGTCACAAGCAACTGCCATAATGGGTAATTTTTTTCTCATTTGATTGGAATATGTTTGATTTTTTTTGTGGTAGAAGGCACACATGATGTGAATGAAAAGCATATTTCATCCTCTACTTTATCACTTGAGTTACAATCTGAGTCAGTATCAGAATTTATAGCAGAAAGGAGAGGAATTTCACTTGTCAGTTTTTTTCTTTTAGCCACTGTTTCTTTCTTTTCTAATCTTCTTTTCAGAGTTTTAGACATATTAAGATCTAATGATCCAATCAGCATGTTTCTTAGACCCCTCTGATCTCTTTAAAACTCTCACTTACATATAGGAATTTTAGTCTTACACTTACACAAATGAAAGTCAGAACACTTACAAACAGCTATATTAAAATGTTGCATGATAGCTCTATAAAAAAAGTTTTTAAACTTACTTAGATTATTATGAGATTTAGGATACTTTTTAAATTCTTATATTTTTTTTATAATATGTCTTAATAAAATGTATTACCAGCTGGAGTGATATTATTGAAATTGAGGCTTTACTCAAAATCATTTCCACATCTGTACAACTATTGTAGAAATTTCTCTAATTGCAGGATCCTTGTTAATGAATTTCAATAACAATTCAGTTCTAACCCACAAATAATGTTTCATAATAGCATAATTATGTTGGTTAAACATTGTCTTTACGTTTTCCTGGAGCTCTAAACAGAGCACAAATAGTTTTCTTTCTTGTTTCAAGCATTGTAGATTAATGTTATTCCTAGCTTTCTTCTTGTAAAATTGCTGTCTTGATTAATTGTCTAATCTCATTAACTTTACTTAAATAATATAAAAAACTCAACATATGTAAACAAAAAAAACCTTACTTGGTTTTAATATCAGATGAAACATTCAAATTAAAATATTACACTGTTACTTCAATCATTTAACTTGCACTAATCAAGCAACAAACATGTGCAAGCACCAGACAATATTAATTGATAATTACTGTAATTAAAAGAATTGAGCTCAACACCTGATTGCCAGCTCCCTCTATACAATGTTAATACAGAATATGGTGTTTTATTCCTAAGAACAATGGTACTTCTTTTTTTTTTAAAGCTCACTGTCCCCTCTTGTACATGCTTTAATGAATGACATAAATAAAGCAGATAATAGATTAATCTGTGTAACAGAGTGCATAACAACAGGGGAACAATGAAAATAAATAAAAATTATTGATTACTTCATATAAAATGTTTAAGTGATTTGTATATTAAATAATTAATTTGACTGAGGGTTAAAACATTGTTATAAAATTTAAATCGGTATACATTGGTAAAACATTATATTTAAGATTTTATGGAACTACAAACATAACACAAATATTTTCTTTTCTCATTTTAGCCAATATCCATACTTTTTAGACTAGTTACAGTCATAAAAACACAAACTTAATTGTGTTGCAATCTAACTGTAAGAAATGTCAAGTAAATATCAACTTATGTTATAATATTTATTTATTCCCACAAACAGATGACACTTCAAGATCAATGTGCCACCTAAAGAGAAAGATCATGAGCTGGGGTTTAAAAATTTGGATAAAATTCATATTTGGCCACTAGACAAATATTTAAAGTATAGGCATTAATAAAGTTAAAAAAAAAAAAAAAAATGTACTCCACCAGCAAACATATGAAACTTTAAGGTCAATGTGTCACCTCAAGATATTGTTTGTGATCAAAAATATTTTGACCATTTCTTTACTTTATTATAAGGCAACTAATAACCATATAGGTGAAACAAAAATCCTAACTTCAGTTTTTTTCACTCCACCCTAAATTATTTATGTTAAATAATCAATGAATTGTAATGCAATTTTCTTTTGATTTTAGAACTTTTTTTTTTTATAGTGGTGTTTTCTTCGCCATGTTTCATCAAAGCAGAATGTAGAACGAATGCCACAATCGTCTTCGACAAAACATGCACGTAAGTATTTATTTTTATTTTTATGGTTAAACAGTATTTTTAAATTTGCATATACATTTATACTAAATCTAAGTGTGATTAGTCTGAATTTGATTATGTTCAGAAGTTTCTTCATACATTTTTATTTATTTATTTAACTTTTGCTTAGATTATAATTTATTATAACTATTAGAATATTTCCTCTTTGTGTGTTTTTTTTCTTCTCATTATCTGTTAGTGATATGACATCATACACCAGACCACATAAATTTGCATAGTTTAATTTTCGCTCAGAATGTTAATTTGAATTATTTTTTAACCATCTGTTCAATGTGAACAGAGCTTCAAAACATTTAAAAGACTAGTTAATTCTGTAACATACTGTAGTTATTTATTAAGAAGTATAAATCATGATCTTAAAAAATCATCAATGTGAAGTCTTAAAAGTATCATTATGTAGTATTTGATAGTCATGAGGCCAGTTGACCTGCCCATCTACCTCTAGATTGGTCTACATGCCGGCCAGCACTATGTAATAAACTTTTTAGAAACATGTGTCAAATAGTTTTTAAGATCTCTATTAAACTTACTAATATGTGAGCATGTGTCTTTTAAGCTAGTAGTTATGAAAAACAGTTGTTAAAACATTAAAAAAAAAAATATTAGACAATAAACCAAAATTGAAATGTTTAGAACCTCTGGGTGGGTCCTTCTTCTCTATTCCTATTACTGGTAATAACATTTTAAGTATATATACTGCTCCTTTCCTCTATTTCATCCTCCTCATTATCTCTTGAGAATATTAGTCCATAATTTGCTTAGATTAGGAAGCTCAGTTTGTATTTTAACCTTCAAATTTGATCATTGTACACAATTAGAATGGGAAACATTTGTAAATGAAAAGTCTACAGAACTGAGATTCAGTTGCCTAGCAATTTCATTTAATCTTAAGAAATTAGACAGAAGCAAACATCAAAAGGATTCAAATTTCATCCAATATGTATTTATAGGTGTACAGTTAGTTGTTAGACTTAAGAAAGGATGCAAAAAGTTTGAATGACATTTTAACAATTTTAATTAAGATGTAAAATATTATTTAAAAATTTTGCTATTGTTTTTTTAGTTTTTGTTTCAGTGTTTGAAAAAAAAAAAAAGTTTAAATTTTATTTGTTTTCATTCCTATATGGACATATTGTAAGTTATTTTAAATTCCAACTTATATATTGCAATAAATTAAAAAGTTAAATTGATTAAAACTTATTGAAAATAATAATAATTAAAAAAAAAATAGTGAAGATGTTTATTTTGATAGTCCATGTATACTTTAATTGAAATACAATTTTCATCAATAAATCCTTCAAATGTAATAGCAAGAAGCTACCCTTGTATCATTTGTGATGTTCCATTATGCATAGTTTCTTGTTTTGTAAAACATCATATTTTAATATATCATCCCCTAACATTGTTAAAGAGTGATGTTATTTCCACTTCAAAATCGTCTTTATTTGAAATTACAGAATATTTCTCATATCCTATTTTTTCTTTTTCTTGTAAGCTTGCACAATTTTATTTTGCCTTAGCTTTGAAGTAAACATACCCTTTTAGGGTAGTTTAACATTTTAGTATATATTACAGTATACAATTTTGTAATGACTGCCTGAGAGAGCAAGGGCTAATGTTTATAATAAGCTCCATATTATTTTAAAAAATAAATTTCCCCTCGAACGAACGGGAGAAGAGATGTATTTTTTTTGAGGCTAATAAATTTAATTACGCCATATAATTTTACAATTAATACACCAGAAACAGGTTCCTAAGGTGTTAACAAGGGCAGCATACTTGGAAAAATCCAAAGCAAGCTGTTACAGCTAGGGAAAAAAAAACATTCCTTAATTGCCCAAGCCGAGGCGTGAACCTGTACACCTCAGCATATGCCTTCGGTTCATCAAGCGGAGACAAATCCGCTAGACCACGGAACCCAGACATAAGTTCCATATTAACAATAATATGATGGCTAACTCTAATCCAGATAAATTAAGATTTGACAAAATTATTTATTTCTGGACATCTCAATTCCAGATATTGTTAAAACCTAATTATGTTGGTTTTGACAATTTCTGAAAACTTTCAAATTTTACAAATGCAATAATTGTGAAATATAATGCAACATTTAACAAATTACAATTGCTAGACACCTTTGAAGCATTTCACTACCTCTAAAACCATGAACTTTTCTTCATAGAATTTACATAAATAAACTTTTTTAATACATCAACTACTTTATTTTAAACCAAATTAAAATAACTATTAAAAAATGGCCAGCCATGATTATTAAAGAGCTATTTCCCCCTTTACTATAAGAGTGGGATACAATAATTTTGGAAATTAACTCTGCAGCTTTTTATCTCCTGAATGTAATTATGATTATTGTTCTTTTTAGTTTGACAGAAAGCTATCCTGCTGAAAACTTTCCATACTTTGTAAGATTTAAATAGGCTATAGTTTATATGCACATTCCACAAAGCCCAAAATTCAGATGCCAACATATTTGTTCAACAATGTCCAGTTAGCTTCTGTTCTATATGTAAGGTATAAAGATTTCATGTCTATGACTTCTGATTATCATTCAAATACATTGTCAACAATTATGACATGAAGTGCAAGTAGATAAAACCCTAAAGAATACTTTTCTTGATACTACTACTACTTTCAGTTTCTGACCCATTAAGTTGTGGAAAACTTCAAACATGCATTCAAAAGATTCCCATATTATGAATAAGTTAATCAAAGTATTCCTATCCCTTTCACTTCATCATTTGAGGATGCAGATAATGACATGAACAATACATACCAATGATTATTGCCTGAAAAGCTTGAAGAATGTCAAACATATTATCCTTCCCCTGCACATGCACAGCTTTCTCCCACTCAAAGAGCCAATAAAACATACTTGTGATATCATAACATATAGCTCCCTCACTTTCCAAAAGGGTATTAGCATGATTAAAATCAAATCAAGTTGTGAGTGTGGAGAAGGAATAAAATAAAAAAAATGACAACATTTTCCTAGGAAATCATAGATTGTGAAGTGTAAATATAGATCAAATATAACATACACTAAAAGACCCATTGTTAAATTAATACATTTTCCTAAAGTGATCTTGCCTCATCAGAATACTCAAGATGTTGATGTGTGAAAGCTAATGATATTAATTATTTGGATGAACAATGTTTTAATAAATTAAATCCTTTAAATGTACTAGGCCTGAATATGACTATTAAAATTATATTGACAAAATAATCTCATACTTATACATGTTATTATACTACATGTTATTATACTACTCCAAGATAATGAATATCTTACAGACTAATACATATTAATGGAACCGATGACTATCCTCTTACATCATTAACATGGGTAGTTACTTGAATTGATTCAGAGGTTGAGCACCATCATAAACCCATCATATGCAAAACAATTATTTAGGGTTTAAAACTCCTGTTTTAGATTAACAATTATTAAAGTTCTAATAAACTACCATCATTTACTAATTATTAACTCATATGGAACCAGGACAAAATCATTGAATAACACCCTCTTTAAAATTAATTTCAAATTCATTATTCTGCATACCACATCCATATTTTTATTGTGGTGGGGTTGGGGTATTAATGAAAAAATAAAAACTTTGAAAGCCCTCACTGGGCAGGAAATTTATCTCTTTTACTATAATTAATGTTTATACTTATAAAAAAAAGGAATTTTAGCCACCCATTACTAATCAAGTAATATCCCCCAAAACATTTCATGATGTTGTCTGCTTCTCCCTTGAATTTTATATCTTATAAAGCTTTCTGGTGCAATTCTCAAATCACACAGCCCTATTGGTATCGTGTTGGCTCTCCTGTTGATCATGCTTACAGAACTTTATAAGCCACCAACTTATAAAGGAAAAACAACAAAGTCTATCTAAGACTATTGATTTCTTAAAATAATGATTATACACTATTTTTTTTATTTATTTATATTTTTTGATAAATTTTGGTATCATGGCTCATTGATGGCAAAGATTGGGGATATCCAATTTTATTTTCCTAATGAAACTAAACAAAAAAAAAAATCAATGCAGGGAAATATCAAATGAAATTCCTCTCTAACTATTTTGCAAGAATTAAATATTCCCAACGTTAACTATGCAATTTAGGTCATCAACTGGCTGAAGACACTAATGTTTGAACATCGGCTCTCTCCAATAAAATAATATATCAAATAATAAAAATATGTTTATTTTATATGGAAAGGTCGGGAAACTAATCACATCTATATTCCTTGTGGGCCATATTTTACAATGAGTTGATCAAGCTTCCAAGCTCATTCACAAATGTCTTTATACTCTTAGCAAAATCCAAATACACATTTAAACAACCCGGAATATGATATAAATCTAGATTATCTCCTCATGCCTTCCATGGCGCCTTCTTTTGAACTTACTATTATTATTGTGTTTATTGATATCATAACATAACGATGATTGTATATACAAAAAATTATATAGTTACAAATAAGATCGGGTTTAGAAACCTAGCCAGTAGATATGGTTTCTAATTACATAATTAGGTAAATAAATAAGGAAATTATTTACAATTAGATTATGATTGTTGAAAGAAATTATTATTAAAGAAAAATATAATTTATAAGCTAATATTGATGCTATTAATCATGGATGGAACAGCCAAATGTTTGTATCTCTCTGTCCTAATGAATGATTTATGATATTTGTTAGAATTCCTAGTAAAGTGTTTTGATATATTACCACATATTTTAGGTAACATGTCTTTATATTTGTTAAAAAAAGACACAAAATATTTCTCCAATGTTAACAGTCTTCGATCCTGTAAAGTATCAAGGTTTAAAATTGATAGTGCTTCCCTGTATTCAATGTCAAAATTGCCTAGGATGATTCTAACAGCTCTTTTTTTTTGACTCGCTCAATATCAGAGATCTGACTTTTTGATAGAGAGCTGGACCACACAACAGAGCAGTATTCCATGGAGGGTCTGATATATGTTGTGTAAATAGATTTAAGTGTTTGGATATCCATACCAAGTTTTTTTAGTCTATAAATAATTAAAAAATTTCCAAATGAATTAGAGATGGTCATGTTGATGTGGGCTGACCTTTTTAAGTCATCTTGTCATGATACCCAGAATTTTACTGATCAAATTATTATGATCACTTAAACAAGGCTAACCACAGTCACTCTTACCTGGCTTGACAAGATAGATTTGGTTCAAAAATTTTCACAGTTTTACTTTTCTATTTGTGTCAATTGTTAAAAAACTAATAACTTATAATCCTTCTAACACTATAAAAAATTGGTACATATCTTATGCTAATTAATAAAAAAAATGACAAATAAGTCTAGTGTAGTGAATATGCTTCAGAATACCATGGATTAAATTATATTTTATGCATCCAATCTACCTATGCATAACTATTTGCTTCCAACTTAATGAAGCAATCTTTCCTATTTGGACAGAATAATACATCCCAACTGATTTTGTATCCAAAACGACAATACATAATATCACTAACCACCACCACCACCACCAAAAAAAAAAAAAAATAGCCTACTGCCGGCTTTCATTGATATAGAGCAGTATTTCTTAATCTGTGGTCCATGAACCCCTAGGGGTCCACGGAGTATAAGCAAGGGTCCGCAAACGATTAGAAAGAAAGAAAGAAAATATTCACTTTTTCTTTAATTTATTTTTAAAATTTTTATTGCAAATGATAATAAATTGAACTAATTACTAATATAAATTAATTTACAGCATATTAAACATAAGGAACACTAATTATTTGAAAGAAAAAAATAACAAACAAATTCATCAACGCAAGAGACTTTCAATCAAATAATAATGTCAAAATTACATTTTGATTGGATAGTTGTATCAAACTTGTGTTAGCTAGCCATACTCTCCTAAGTTTACAAGCTAATGAATGAATAGTTAAGTTTTTTTTTTTTTTTTAATGTTTAAAGAAAATCTAAATTTAAACTGAAATAAATAATAGAAAAACATAAAGTTGGGACACTTTAAAATATGGTAACACATATTGATGGATTGGTGTCATTTTGTTTTCAAAAACACTTAAGCCATAAAAAATAATAATAATTGCATATTTTGGGGATGGTCCCTATTTGTAGCCCAGAAGGATTAAGCAATTTTAATAATTTTATTTAAAGAATAGATAGAGTAGACACTCATCTTCATTTTGGTATATTGGAGAACACTTCATTGTCTACGGTTCACACTCGTTTTAGCAAAAAACAGCCTTAGAAATCATCGTTTGCATCTTTATATCACCATTTGTGTTACATACCACCTGGTGAGTTTTATTATAATTGCAAGAGGGACTAGTTTTACAATCTTACAAGTCTGCTACATAACAAAGGTTCTGAGTTTTTTTTCTCTTGAACTAGGTATATTTTGGGGATTTCAAAATGTCCATGATAACGAGGATCTGAATATTTTTTCTCACAAAGTTTCTGGTTTTTACAAATTTCAAAATGTGCATGATAACGAGGATCTGAGATTTGGTTTCTGCTAAACTAGTTCCCTTTCAAAATGTGCATCATTACGAGGATCTGAAAGATTTATTTTTTGCAAACTAGATATATTTTTATAAATTCTATGGGTGATTCATGGTTTAGGTTCTTGGATGAAGGGTGGATTTGTGAGTGTTGTGCCACCTGTGTCGATTCTAAATATTATATAGAATTTTATGACTTTCAAAATGTGCAACATTACGATTATCTGAATTAAATTTTTCGTAAACTAGCTATATTTTGGCGATTTCCAAATGTCAATCAAAATGACAAGCTGAATTTTATTTCTTGCACAGTAGTTATTTTTTATAAATTTCAAGATGTGCATGATAAGGATGATCTGAGTTAATTTTCTCACAAACTATTTATTTTTAAAAAGTTCAAAATATGCATGATAGTGAGGATCTGTGATTACTTTCTCTCAAACTAGCTATTTTTAAAATGTTAAAAATGTGCTATTTCAAAAGTGCATGATACCGAGGCTTTAAGTTTTTTTTTTACATAATTCCCCGGGTTTTGGATGAAGGAAACATCTGTGGGGTGTTTTTCTGATTCCTCTAGGTAATTGATTCTCTGGGTTTTTGGATGAAGGACACATCTGTGGGTGGTTCTTTTGATTCCTCTAATGATTTCAGATCGGATACCATTCTTTAATATGCTGTTATTAATTATGGAATCCGATCTGAAATTAATAGAGGCTTCAGAAGAACCACCCACAATTTCCACAAATCCTTCCTTCATCCAAACACACAGAGGAATTGAAAGAACCACCCACAAATGCTTTTTTCATCCAAAAACCCAGGGAATCAATTACCCATAGGAATCAGAAAAACAACCCATAAATTCTTCCTTCATCCAAAAACCCAGGGAATCAATTACCCAGAGGAATCAGAAGAACCCCCACAAATGCTTCGTTCATCCAAAACCCAGGGAATTGGGTAAAAAAAAAAATTAAATCCTCAATATCATACACATTTGAAAGAGAATATTTTGAACATTTTAAAATAGCTGGTTTGTGATAAAAAAAAAATCAGATCCTCTTATCATAGACATTTTGAAAAAGCCAAAATATAGCTATTTCACGTAGAAAAAAAATCAGATTCTTGTAATGATGCACATTTTGAAAAGGCCAAAAATCCTCTATAGGGAGAGACACTGACATTCTAAAATTAGCTAGTTTGTGAGAAACCAATTTCAGGTCCTCACTATCATGCACATTTTGAACTTTTTAAAAATAGCTAGTTTGTGAGAAAATAAACTCAGATCCTCGTTATCATGCACATTTTGAAATTTTTAACAAATAGCTAGTTTGTGAGAAAATAAATTCTGGTCCTCGTTATCATGAACATTTTGAAATCACAAAATTATAGCTAGTTCATGAGAAAAAAAAACTCAGAACCTTGTTATGATGCAGACTTGTAATATTGTAAAATAGTGCCTCATGCAATTATACTAAAACTCACTAAGTGATATGTAACAGAAATGGCGATATAAAGATGCAAACGATGATTTCCAAGGTTGTTTTTGTTAAAACGAGCGTGAACCGTAGAACTAATGTGTTCTCCAATATGACAAAATGAAGGTGAGTCTACTCTATCTATTCGTTAAATAAAATTATCAAGATTGCTTAAGCCTTTTGGGCTACAAATATGGATCGTCCTCCATATTTTTATTAGGCTAATTAAAAATTTGAGGTTTAAAAAGGAAATTGCTCTTTTTTTTGTCATCAATAACATTTTATTATTATCAATAATAAATATAATCNAATAATATTTTATTTAAAATACTGGCATTGTGGATTATATTTAATCTGAAAATAAGGGTGTCGATTTATCTTGAAAAATCATCTTATAATCTTTCCCTCCCATGACACCCAAACTATATCAGACTTCATCTTAATTATGTGAAGGCATATCATGATGATTGCTTTTGGAAATACTAATAATCTTTGATTTTATTTTGTAAAATTTGAATTTTACGTTAAAAGATAGTTTTAGTGTACAGACGGGAGTGGGGTCCACAATTTGTTTTTCTCTTAATTATGGGGCCCGCCATGTAGTTAAGGTTAAGAACCGCTGATATAGAAAAATCACACAAAAATGTTACCTTGAATTTATTGATAGAACTGGTTAACTTTTACATTTCAGAGATTACCAATTATATCACTTTGAAATTTAATGCAATAAAACTGAAGGACTAGGCTTATGGTTATTTTACAATTCTCAAGGGGCTCACAGGTGTCTTTAACCCCACTATTGTAGGAGATTCAAAATAACCTCTCAGCCTCTTTGTGTGTCACATGAATACTAATATTGGCATAATGGCTTACATAAAAATAATATCATGATATTTTGTGAGAATGAAGAAGTAGATAAAATTTTGTAGATAATACAAAAAAAAAATCTTAAATTACTTGCTTAAGGATTAACAAGGGCCAAAGTATTGGTCATATCTATTGGTACCATTTATCCAATTAGGTTCTTGGGAGTGAACTACCCAATAGATCTCCTCTACCCTTATTTTTTAATGGAGCCAATAAGACAAATACAAACTAGATTTTTTTATTGGAAAGAAGCTACACGTGTTTGTTTTCCAGTCCGATGTTTTGGCTAAGTGTTCTTTAATTATTTTATATTTTGGTGTAGATTTGCAATTAATATTTA
>PXIH01S0019426.1:0-16644 GCA_003024985.2 Euperipatoides rowelli
AAAAATTGATTAATTAAACAAGCATTTTTATACAAAAATACACATAAATCAATGAAGTTGAAATAGGCATTGATAAACCACTTTAAGGTTAGGGATTGTTTTTAAATAAAATTGTATCAAAATTAATTGACATTTTAAAAAAATAATTACGTTTTGACACAAGGGTCTTGGTCATTACTTTTTTTTTTTTTAATTAATTTTGATACAATTTTATTTTAAAAAAAATCCCTAATTTTACATTACCCTTACGCTAAGGCAGGGATGTGAACCTTTTCCGACTAGTGTGTCACCACGACTCAACCAGCGAACATTGTTGTACATAAGAAGTTCATTATATTGAGAATCCACTTTGTCTAACATCTTTAAGAACTGGCAATTATTTAGAACATGTACAGATATAAAATGCAGAATTTTAATTACCACGAAGAGTACATTTAAAATAAACTTCATACTTGCTTTCGCACATGACGCTTCCGTGTGTATAATGCATTGGAACTACACAATAGGATGTTGAACTTCTTCACTAAGAAATTTCACAGCACAATTCCTATTTATTACGTGCACAACACTTCACCATGCATAATGTGTTCATGTGGTGTGCCACCCAAATCGTGTTTGGTTCACTGGTAACAAAATTGAGAGCAAATAGATAGGTTTGCGTAAATATCTGTTTTTTAATTGCACATGTCTGATGGCAGCAGTGAGCATGATCTTATGGAGAGATATCTGTTTTTACGCAACGGATAAGCATTACGTAAAAATACGAATGAACCTTTAAGCATTTTTCAACTTCACTTTTAAATAAGTTTTAGAGTGTTATAAAGCGCATGTCTGTGAACTCAGAAATAACAATTTTCTTTGAGATTTATTTCTTTGAAAACAAGGAGTGTTATTAACAGGGCAACCTTTTACATGCAAAACCTTTCACATATATAAACAATTTAACGGAGTCGATTTCTTACTGTTTTAGTGGAAACAATTCCTAGTGTCAACTTCAATCTCTTATTGGCAATCGACTTTGTACGTTGTGGTTGTTAAATAATTGAAATGACATTGTGTTAATTTTTAAGAGAAAGCATATTAAATTGATTTAAGATTAAATTGAATGCAATCTACAGTATAATATTTAGTAAATGAGAGATGGTCAAGTGGAGATGAGAAGCTAGATAGATAGACATCACCAAATCTCGTAATGATAACATGTTTGATGGGTTTTTTTGTGAGATTTGGGGATTTATGGGATAGCTGGGGTTGTGAATTCTGATCAATTAATGGTGTAAGTTAGCCAGGCTTTGTGTGCGGCTAGTAAGTTGATGTAAAGTAAGTCATTAGGGTTTAAATGTACTATGTATGTAATATCACTGATGCTTAGTGTTCTTCAGTAATTTGTAATAGCAAAATAGAACTTTGTGATAAGTTAGGATGTTTTATTCAATTTGAGTCTATTGAACTGTGACGCCTCGTGGCCAAACACGAGTTAGATTTGTATATAAAGTATAACCCTGTGTGATAACAATAATAAATAATATATTAAATCCTGAAATACTTATTATTGATTCTTATATATTTTATCAGTGGTTTTGTTGTTTTCACCAACGGATATGCACATTTATGTCTTGCAGAAAGATCTACAATATTGTTATATCGGCCAAAGCACCATGATCGTATGGTTTTTTGCTCAGCCATGGAGTGTTTGTGCACTACTGAGGTTGTGTTCAACCCGGTTTTGAAAAGGATAAATTTTCTTTCCCCACTAGTACACACCGGAAAGTTTTTCTAATTACAGATATTCAGGAAGTAAAATATAAGCATCCTGATTTGAATTAATAATGGATAAAGAAATATTAAGCAAGTGCAACAAATAAATGTCTTACTACAGTAACAAGAGAGATTTACATATGTGTAGACATCATAAATCATGAAGAGATTCGTTGTGTTTCTTTTGTATGAAAAATGCAAATAAATTTATCGATAAACAAAACAAATAAAAAAATATTTAAAAAAAAATTATTGTTATATCGCCTCCAGTCTATGACAACCCAGTCAGGAAACAATTCCCTGCACTTGAGCCTATTTCTTGCCATTAAATTGTCCCACTAAATGTAGTCTTTTTTCGAGGGTAAAATGTTATAAAATAGGAATTTCAGTCATTGAATAATGACAAAAGATTTTGCTTAATTTTATATTTTTTTTCTAAATATTTTAATGCAATGAATTTTTTCAAATTGTTAAAATCCTTTAAAATAATTTATGATCCAAAATATTAAACAAGGAATTTTTATGCATACAATATTTTAAGTGTTTTATTCCTTTAGTTAGGATAGTTATATTGATCACGAATTGTACAATAGTAAACAAATTTCAGAATACAAATATTTAAGATATATATGTGAGAAAGGGCTGAGGATATTCAAAGGACAACAAAGGAAAAAAAAATAACCTATGTAATGCTTAGGCCTGCTTTACACTTAAGACTGGATCGCACGATCGGATTGTTGCATCGAATCGCCAAAAGTTCAATACCTTGTCTCTTATCCTCATCGTACACTTAGTGATTAAATCGTCTCAATTGGCAAAGGCTGCAATAATATTACAGAATTGCATAGTAATTAATTTTGTTATTCAAGCATAGATGCTTGTTATTAAATTTGTTTTCAGAAAAATGCCTAATTAGTGGTTCAATCGCATGATTTAGCTACTCAAAATAAAAAGATTCATTTCAAAATGAATTTAAATATCATTTCCCTATTAATAAATTCCATAATATTTTATTTATTTACTTTTTATTTTAGTGATAATTATACACAGAAAAGTAGTTATTATTTAAAGACAATAATAATAATTAAAACAAAACATTTTTAAATGAGAAATTGACACACGGAAATAGTCCATAAATTGGGAAGTATTATTTTGATGTTGGCTGTACAAACAGACAAATTGGCCTAGTTGTATGTACTTTCCATTCAATGGATGTATCCCTTGCCGTTAAACACGTTCTGTGTGTCTTTCTAAACACGCAATCAGAATGAATGCTATAAAAAAGGCTTCCATTTTTAAAAATTCTCAATTTATTTTGTGCAAAAACGTAACCTATTTACATTTGAAATCTTATCACTATTCCTGTTTAGCGTTGCAATTAAATCTCAAGAAATTATTAATCGCAGCTAAAATGTTGCTCAATTTCAAGATCGCCTGCTGGTGCCATCCAATCGCAATGCTCCTTCGCCGTTCAAATGAGAATGTAGAGCCAATCTAACATCTGATTTAATTAGGAAAAGGGAAAAATAATAAATATGGACCATAAACGAACTTTCTGGATTAATGACAATAATTTTGGAAAGGTAATCAAGTCTAAGAAAAACCATATTTTCCTGGGACAAAAATCTAAGAGACACCCTCTACATAACAGCCTCACATTCAACAAACACCAAACATTAAAAGCTGCAGAGTTGAGCCTCGTGGCTTCTATAATGGTCAGTCAGCTAACTGATTAGCATATTATGGTTTTCCCACTTTGTATCTTGGTGATAAAGAAATTATCCCTCGGAGAAAAAATATATTGGTAGAAAAAGAACAGAAAGGATGTACAATTGAAAGATAAAGCCCATTATGATACACAGTGATTTATTACAGGAATGTAAATTGTATGGGTCTTTGCATATGGTGACGAGAACTGCATATATCTAGAATGCACTTTTAGAGATTCATAGAGGAGAAATCAGTTAATGCACAGTGATGTCGATATCGAGCACATACACTGGAGGTAAAATATCTGAGAACTAGTGAAATTTATCCCCAGCGATAATTTCAGTCATGTGTCAGTAACTCTCGAAAGGAAGCTGAAGTGAAAGATTTATTATATTCGATAAATCGCAGAATCTGATTAACACTCTACTTTTTGAGATTTTGCCTCTCAAGACTTAAATCACTAAGATTACTCACGACTAAGATCATGTGATTCATCAAACATGACAGCATGCAAACTCAAGCTTAAAACAAAATATGGGCCACTGGCACCATCTATGAAAATTATATTGATAAAAATATATGTTCTGCATTTAAATTTATTGAATAGAAATGAGAGGATTTCTCAATACACACAAACATACAATTAAATTCTTTTGGAAACCAAATTTTGTTAGCAGGTGTAATAAGTAACTTTTGTAGAAGGTGTGTATACACACCATTATGTTTCTTCATAGTCTTTTCCTTTTCATCAACAAGCATCATTGCTGAACTTGCAGCAATAGTCATAGCAGGATTAATAACTAACTCTTGTAGAAGGTGATTGTATATACACCATTCTGATTCTTCTTAGTATTTTCCTTCATCAGTAAACATCATTGTCGAACCTGCAGCAATAGTAATAGCAGAATTAATAACTAGCTCTTGTAAAAGGTGATTGTACGCACCATTCTGTTTCTCTGTATTGTTTTCTTTTTCATCAACTAGCATCATTGTCGGACCTGCAGCAATAGTAATAGCAGGATTAATAACTAACTCTTGTAGAAGGAGGTTGTACACACCATTCTGTTTCCTCATAGTTTTTCCTTCATCAGTAAACATCATTGTCGAACCTGCACCGATAGTAATAGCAGGATTAATAACTAACTCTTGTAGAAGGTGAATATACGTACCATTCTGTTTCTTCATTCTCTTTTCCTTTTCATCAACACACACTCATTGTTGAACCTGCAGCAATAGTAATAGCATATTCCTCTTCGCTAGCCATTGAATTGAAATAAGTTTGACAAGGATATATCTAACATTAAGCACTAGACAATGAAACAGCACTTTCACTTTCTAAGAAAAAATATGTCGTGTGGGTGTCACATGTAGAGATTTAATCCTTAGAGATTTTATCTCCCATGTGTCATCACCTTAAAACTTTATCAAAACAGAACAATTGAGTCTGGTATACTGTAAGTGATTAACTAAAATTTGACAAATAATGTTCTGCTAACTTATTTTTATGTATGGAAAAAAAAAAGATGCTATTTGCATTTGCGTATTAATTATTTAAAAGAGAAAAGACTAATTTCCCCATTCATTTTTAATTTTTGAAAATATAATTAGCAGAAATTATCTGCATGGTAGCTGTGAAACTTCAAGAAAAATCATGAATATTATTTTTAGTTTATCAAATTAAAAAAAGGTAAAACTGAATCTCTTTTTTTTTTTTTTAAATTAAGTAAATGTAATTAGACTATTTATATCTAAAGGATGACTAGATTAAACATATCAGAACTAATGGTTCTGATTGTTGATCATTAAGTGAAAAACTATTTTGTTTAAAGCGGAACTACTATATGAATTAAATCTAAGGCTTGGGAGGAAAAAAATTGGACAATTGTCACATTTGTTAATGAAAGTGACTCGTAATCATAAATGATGACCGGTTTTTTTCCTTTTTTTTTTTTTTTGTATGTTTTACATTATCATTGATTTAGAATTTTAAATATTTTTAATAAGAAAGAATTAAATAATTATAGATTTGATAGGTTATATAAAAAAAATCAACTAAAGCAATTCTTTTATATTCTCTTCCAAATTTCTATGTAGATAATTATGAATCATTAAAATGTCTAAATATTGCAATTTATTTTTTAAAGTCCGATTAAAAAAAAATTGCAATATTTAGACATTTTTTTTTTTTAATCAGATTTTAAAAAAAAACTGCAGGGTCAAAATGAATGAACGCGTCTGGATATTTTTTTCCATTGTACTTATTTAAAAAAAAAAGTAATATCTATCACAAAAACTATTAAACTACTTCATGTTCGTATAGTATTGCCCTCAGTATGAAAAATCATTTAAAAAAAAAACCAGTGTAGGTACATGAAGTGTTGGATAGCTTAAAAATGCCCCAAGAGCAAATTTAATTTAAATCCCCCCCCAGTTAAAAAGATGATCTGGGTCAGCGCAGGATGATAAATGTTGTGTATAGGGGAGGTTGTTTGCTCAGTTCAGTGTGAATGTTATCAGTTGTTGAGAGTTTGGGGGGGGGGTGGGTGTTGTAACCCCTAATGTGATCCAGGGCAGAGCCCCTGGAAGTTCTGGGTTTTTAAGGTTTTTAAATATTTAAAATGAGCTCTGCTAATACTAACAAAATGCTGAAATTTAAAATTAAATTGTATTCATTAGAAAAAATACTTTTATAATAATGAAATGATTCATTTTCTCTACCGTGCTTTTATTTACTCACTCTGTCTGTTTGTCCGGGTCAAATCTTGTGATCTGATTTTCACCCACTTCCTATTATCCAATTGAGTTGAAATTTTACATATAGATTCATTCCTGGTGACAATATAATAATCAATCATTACTGACAACAATATTACGCAATTATTTTCATAATTAGTGAAATTTTAATACATTAATTTTAATAATAATATGGCTAGTTTGTTATAATTAAAATTAGTGAAATTATTTTGTTCATATGCCCTGACGAGCTGGTCTAGCTGTCTGTTGGACGACTCGACACCTCCGGTGATTTCCCGATCACCCGTTGGAATCCGGCGAAGACCATTTTTCCAGATTAATATGTAATAAGACAGTAATAATTTTTTTTTAAGTTTTTCTTGTATAAGAATCTATTGTTAGCACTTAAAAATTATGTATTATGAATTTATAATGTCTGTATCTGCATATTCACTCATTGTATTATCCTGTATATTTATTATATTAAATACATAGCTAAAATACCCGGCGTTGCTCGGGACAGGACCTGGCATTGCCGGTACGAAGTGAGCATTTGATCTACAAATTAAAAACAATTGTCAAATGTCTTATATAAAATAATGTCCATTGTCTCCAGGACACCAACAAAAATGTATCCGGCATTTCCTGGGACCGGCTTTTGCTTGGGACGGGACCTGGCATTGCTTGGATGAAGTGAGCATTGGAATCAACAATTAAAAATATTTGCCAAATGTTTTATTTGAAATTCTGTCCATTGTTCCATGCCGTCAACGTAAATGTATCCGGCGTTGCCCGGGACGGGACCTNGAATTGCCCGGACGAAGTAGCATTGGAATCAACAATTAAAAATATTTGCCAAATGTTTTATTTGAAATTCTGTCCATTGTTCCAAGACACCAACATAAATGTATCCGGCGTTGCCCGGGACGGGAACTGCCATTGCCCGGACAAAGTGAGCATTGGAATCAACAATTAAAAACATGTGTTAAATGTTTTGTTTGAATTACTGTCCAGTTCCAAGACACCAACGTAAATGTATCCAGCATTGCCCGGGACGGGGCCTGGCATTGCCTGGACGAAGTGAGCATTGGAATCAACAATTAAAAACATTTGCCAAATGTTTTATTTGAATTACTGTCCATTGTCTCTAGACAACAATGTAAATGTATGTCCTGACCCTTCAATGATAACATACAAACAAACAAACATTCTGCTTTATATATTAGATATTCAGAACTAAAATTAAATTTATTTTAAAAAAAATTATTACGTTCATAATCAGTTAAATTTTAATAAATTAAAATTTAATATGGATTAGTTTGTTATACTTTATTGTCGTTAATGGGAAGTGATATCAAAAATGGATTACAAGATAATAAACACTAAAAAGAGTTAAATAAAATAGCATATATTAAAAAAAGTGTAAAAAACACGTTATGTAAAATGTACTAAAAATTAGAAAATATTTTATTCAGATATTTATAAATTTTAAGACTAACAGTATACGACTAAAAAATAAAAGTGTGTGAGGCTCATGTTTCAAAATATACTTTCTATAAACATAAGCATCATACTTTTATTTTGAAATTCATACTTTATATCAATGAATTAAAAATATTTTACGAGTACCCCATGCTTTTATTTTAAATCATACTTAAAATTTATAAATTTCTGAAAAATTATTTTCTAATTTTTACTGCCTTTTACATGTTGTTTTTTAATATATTTTATTATTTATAGGTTTAATTCACTGCATTTTATTGACTTTCTTTAAAAGTTCAGGATATTTTAAAGATTGTTCTTCAAAATGTAAAACTTTTGCCATTTTTAATGTTTGACTGATTGTACAAAAAAAAGTGATTGATTGATCAAGTTGGTCACAACAGTAACTCTAAAAGCCTCACATGTTTTATCTTTACAAATGTATCGATTTATAATTTTGAAAATAATTTTACATAAAACCCTTGCTAGCAATTAATTTATTTAAAGACTGACTTTAAATCGTTTTTCATTATCATATTAATTAACTTACTGTATAAAAATCAAATCATTCTTAATACTGTATATCCTAATATATAGTATATCACAGGTCAATTCTTTATCGATAGCATTATCACACACCCTCTCTTTAGTCTCATTTGAATGACAAACATTTACATTTATTAAAACAATTAAAAATCATTTTTAGAAATATAGTTATTTATTTTTGCAGTCTGAATAGAAAAGAAAATACAAAGGTTTGGAGAATAGTCAAAGATACCTGATTATATTTGTATTGTGTGCTTTCTCTAGATATGAATACTTAAAATAATTTAAAAATTGGTGGGGGTGGAAGCTGAGGCCCCATCGTCAATCACTGATCAGCCACCCTAACCTGGCCGTACTGAGTAGCCATGAACAGTTTGTGGCAAAATGTAGGTAAACTCAAAGTTTTTAGTGTTTCTTAATAGTTGCACACTAGTGAAAAAGGTGACACTGCAATTTCCAGAATCCAAAATGGCTTCTATGCATGAAAAGGTTCAATGAATTATATGGTTTCACGAGTCTAAATATCGGATAATTTCCAGAAATACGATGCACTATCACATGGGGGGAATAATTGAGATTTACTTGATGCCACATTTAAATCCTGATAGATGAATTCGGTGGGTCGGTCGACACATTGGTTACGATGATAGCAAATGTAACCCCCTCTGGACTTAACTTATGGGATTATGTCAAGGATAAAGGCTATTCAAAACCAATGCCTAATGTCATAACATTGAAGTTGAGGATAACAGATACTATCGCATTGGTCTCCGATGAGTAGTTAGACAATACATGTTGAGAAACCAAAATATTGGCTGGATTACTCCAGGCTGCAAAAAGCGCTCATTGAAAGTGCATTAAAATTGTACCTTTGATCTTAAAACTTTATGAATAAATCAACATTTTGCCGTAAATTGTATTTTTGCTACCTGTAACAATTTTGTTTAAATGATAATTCA
The DNA here is from genome assembly GCA_003024985.2 of Euperipatoides rowelli. Taxonomy (NCBI): domain Eukaryota; kingdom Metazoa; phylum Onychophora; class Udeonychophora; order Euonychophora; family Peripatopsidae; genus Euperipatoides; species Euperipatoides rowelli. Next base: position 9,189 of record PXIH01S0019426.1, read on the forward strand.
AAATTAGAAAAAGGATTTGTGAACAACCTGTTAAATACTGACAGATGGATTGGGTTGAGATGGTCCGTATAAGAACAGTCTTGAGACCCCATAAAGGAAAAAAAGAAAGAAAAGGCCATATTTGAAGTTAGGAGCCTAATAATTTATATTAAAGATAAGAAAAAATCGTTATTGAAGCCTAACCATTACAATATTTGGTTATCTTTTAATGCAATAAAACTAGAATTCCCAAAATTGAGATTAGAGTTAAAAAATAGTAATAAATAATCCTTTTTTTTTTTTTTTTTTGGAAAAAATATATATTTTTTATGTCACAATTTTATCTATTTTGATCAAATTAAGGATCCAAAATTTTGAACATCTGACCTATTTAAAGTGGAAGGGGACTATTAGATGCACATAATTAAAAAAAAATTGATCATTTGTTATATGAAGATATTAGATATGTGCAGTATGATATTTTTGAACCTGTGACAAGCTTACCCATCATACAGTTGCAAAGTTACAAAGTATTGGGACTCCCTAGATGTGTAGAAGTCCAAATAACTACTTTTTATGGTGTTAAAAAAAGTATGGTCAGACTCCGTTATCTGCCCACCAATATGGCTGATAGTAGTAAGTTGAAATTATCTAAATCAGTGCTCAGCAAAAGATTATTTCACCACTAGATTATCCTAGGGTTCAGGGTTATGGTAAGGTTAGGAATGCAAAGAAAATAAACTAAAATCAGCGAGAAAAAATACTAATTCCAGATGCTACTACGTTTTAGTTATCTTGCCACTCCTTACATTATTATGTTGGTGGACAGATAATGGAATTTGACCAAAAGTACCAAAACAAGTTTTTCAATATTAGTCTTTTAGTTGCACTCAAAAGTAAAAAGTAATTTTTTTTTCCAACACAATATGTATCAGATTGAGTAGACAAAATAAAAGAAGTGGCAACAAAAATTGAATCAGATTGAGTGACCAAAAAAATATGTGGCAACACAAATTATATCAGATTGAGTATGCAAAAGAAAAGAGGTGGCAACACAAATTGTATCAGATTAGTGTGAAAATAAGAGAAATGGTAACACAAACTATATTAGATTGAGTGCAAAATCAATGGGGTGGAACACAAATTATATTAGATTGAGTCCCTGTTATGCAAAATAAATGAAGTGGCAACACAAATTACATTAGATTGAGTATGTAAAATAAAAGAAATAGCAACATACAATGTAACATTGTGTGTGCAAAATAAAAGGTGGTAGAACAAATTACATCACATTGAGTATGCAAAAAAAAGAGGTGGCAACACAAATTGTATCAGATTGTGAGCCAAGTAATAAGGTGGCAACACCAACTGCATTAAATTGAGTGCAAAATATGAGGTGGCAACACACATTGTATCAAATTGTGTATGCAAAATAAAAGATGTGGCAATACAAATTATATTAGGTTGAATATGCAAATAAAAGAGGTGGCAACATAATTTGAGTATGCAAAATAAAAGTTGTGGTAAAATTTAACTGAGAAGCACAATTACATTTTGCATACCCAATGTGTTTGGAAAATAAAATGTTAGTCTGGAAAACACATCTATAATCCTGAGTTAAACTAATTTTAAATGTGCTATGACTACACCAGCTTTATTGCTGTGGGGGTGTAAGAAAAAGGACTGGAAAATAAATATTTTCATAACAAATAGTTTCAGAATCATTTATTCTAATTTATATTGTACACTTTGAGTTTCAAAAAAACTGTACTATATTATGATTTTGTGAAAGGAATTATCGAGAAGATAATTAATAATTTTCTGAAATAGTTAATTCTCACATTTCATCTGATTAATTTGTTTTCAAAACGAAAGGAAATTCAATCAATTCAAGCTGGTGATGCAATTGGCCGAATGAGTACATAAATTATTATCAAGGTTTCAAGTCGGTGATATAAAATAAATTTAAGATAGAAAAATCAATAAAATAAAATAAAAACTTCAATCAAAACAAATTATGGATCGTTTTTTGCTTTATCAGTAGATTTTATTAAAGCAAGCTTAGCTAAAATGCCCACCTAAATTGACATTGCTAAAATTCATTACCGTCCATTTAAATAAAAAATTCTACACGTGAATGGGCTTACTTCCATCCACTTGTTTAATGAAAGGTGGAGGGGAGAGAGAGGAAGGGATACTTTTGGCTTATTATGCCATTTGAACTTTCTTCTTGAAGAAGAACTGTTTGTTTAGCTTTTAACTGTTACTAACATTCTTCTTTGTCGTAATTAACCCTTTAGCTCCGATATGTAGCCTACGCATTATGGTTCCATAATAGATATATTATGATACGTACATTGAGGAATTGATTGAACTCATAGCAGATCTGTTTTTTTTTTCTTCCTACTCGTATTTTGAGAACATCTTAGGTTTTATATGATACATTACTGTGAAGTGTCAGCACTTTGTCAATCTTCGTTTTTATTTTTCTAAAATTCTCATAGATAAAATCTCTGAGAATTGAATGTCTACTGATGTTTTAATCACTGGGTGAGAGCTGTTTCTTGGAAATGATAAGATTTTAGCAAGCGCTGTTTCGATGTCTAGTACTTCCTGTTATTTCAAACCTAATATTTATTTAATGCAATGGATAGCGATGAAGAGAACACTATTACTATTGTTACTGGTATGCATTGTTGCCTAAAAGGAAAAGAACTGTGAAGAGACAAAATCATTTGGTATTAAATGCTGCACCGTTAGCTTATAGAAACGTTTTTAATGTTTATAATGATATTCAGTCAGATGGTGGTTGTTTAAGCAAAAGATATTTGTCAGAATCTATTAATTTCATGGTTTCCTCATAAGCCACTTTTTGAGGGATCTTTTATTGTTTAGCTTCTTGGTTAAAGACTGACTATTTGATATCATGAGTGCCGCTATATTTGATGAGTCACATTGTGGCGTCAGTAATTGGCTCTATTGAATTCTTGAAAGATGAATTCTCAAAACTTAGAGGTATAATCTACTTATGTGATTGATCAGATAATTATTTTCATGTCAGTTTTCTCTAGAGACTGCACAAGATAATTTATCACAGATGCCAAATTCTCCTAATTTGCTTAGATTTTATCGGCAGTTTGTGGTCACCTTAAGATATTTTGTTCTTAACGGAGAATTTTTTTAATCGCAAAAATTAAATGAGATCTGCTCCATATCAATCCATTAATACAGCATTCTTAACCTCTGGCACTCGGACCCATATGGCTCCATAAAACCTATTTAGGAGGTCCCTGAGTACTTTAGGATTTTTTGCCGTTTTTATGAAATCAATCAAATAATAAATAATCACATTCATGATTTGAATGTCAGGTGTGCACACTTCCACCGACACCACATAACTCTATGTAAGATTGTGTGAACAATAACTTTACTTGTTTCCAGCAGATGGCTGCACTATTGACTCCTCGTAATTCTTGTATATGCTCAGATGATAGTTTTCTTTCTTTTTGTAACTGGAGTTGTTGTGATGGTCAAGTGATAGTGTTCGTTTTGGATATGTAATTTCATTTTTGTTCATTAAATATTTTTTGTTTGTTTTGGTGATGGCTACTGATAATCTCCACATAGTGTATATTTGACAGCTTCATTCTCCAAGTTTGTCGCCATGATGCTGCATACATCATCACATTATTTTAAGAACAAATTTTCTATTTTTAATTTTTTATTATTTTTAGTTATATATTATTTAATATTTTCAACTTGTTTACAATAAATATTTTGAATTTTAATGCTGACTTTTTATTCCAAACTCTATTTGTAAATATATGATTTTAATTATTTAATAGTAAATAATAATTGTGTAACAAAACCTAGACAGCTTTCGAATATATAGTTCTCCTCATGAATTCCACCATGAATTTAAAATATGAATATTATGAAATAAGCAACATAGAGATATTGAATGGTCAATGTTTTACCAGTATATCTATTTACATACTGGTAAAATAATGACCATTCAACATCTTCCATTTTGCTTATTTCATAATATTCATATTTTAAATTCATGTTGTGTCCTGACGAGAACAATTTGTTTGAAAGATATCTAGTTTTGTTACGCTATTATTATTTATTATCAAATACTAAAAATCATATATTTACAAATAGTGCTGCTGTCAGTTATGTTATTTCTTTTTCTAAAGATATTTATTATTATTAATTTTTAAAAAAAAAACTGAAAATGAATTTAGAAAAAAAAACTAAGTAATGTTCATAAGACAGTATGTGCAATCAAATTATTGAAGTAAATGATGCCATAAATGTAAGGGTCAACAACTATGCTTATTTGTGTTGATTGAAATCCACAAATGGTAACCAGAGGTGTCAAATCAACAGAAGAATGAAAATGGGTTGAAATGCTTTTGGAAAATAAAATATTATTTTAAAAGGGAAACTTCCATAGGTTGTAAAAGGAAAGTCTTTGACCAATGTGTATTACCAGTGATGACATATGGGTCTGAAACATGGACCGTCAATTCAATGATTGTTCAAAAACTGCAAACCACTCAAAGCAGTGGGGAAAGGTATATAATAGGAGTAATACGTAGAGAGAGAAAAAGAATTGAATAATTTAGAACACAAACTAAGGTTTGTGATATCATTGAAATTGTATTGAATTTAAATGGAATCAGGCAGGGCATCTAGCAAGAAGAAAAGATAATACATAGACTACAAAGATACTTTGCTATACTCCAAGGAACCGAAAATGATCCGAAGAAGATCAAAAGTCAGATAGGAGGATGAAATATAAAAAAAATGCCAGATCAGGATGGAAACAAATTGCTGAAGATTAAAATTTATGTAGAAATCTTGAGGTGGCCTTCTTCCATAGGCTGATGATTTTTTTTTTTTTTTTTAAATTATTTTTAATTTTAAAAATCATTCTCTAGAGTCTAGACTATTTATTTTTTACAATCATCTCCATAATCACGAATTTTGCTTTATAGATTTAAAATCAAAATTGAATATAAGATTTATTTATAAATTCAAATCAATTAAAAAAAACAGTAATGTCAACAGACTTTATTCTATTTTTTTTTTACTTATATGTTTTTTTTTAAACCAAAGGGAATTGCATGTAATTAATACTATATAATAAACTAGTTAATTTCATTAGAATAGAAAAATAAGCCACCTTATAAATAAAAAGTGAAAAATTACCTAAAATGAATGGAAACATTAACCGCATTCTTTCCTTTCATGATAGAATTGTATTTGCAAGTTTTAATTACGTAGCTATATAAAAGAAAAACTACTATTATTTATAATACCAAATTAATATTATGAAAAGTATTAGATTTCTTAAGAATAGCCTTTTTCTAATCACCTTAATTCTATTAATTACTCGTATTATTTTCTTTTTATTTGTTTAATTAGACTTTCTTTTGTTCAGTGGGTCTCTTTTTTTTTCAAAAGTGCTTTAAGAATCGCTTATCTTGAAATAATTTGATATTCTTTCAACAACAAAACAGTTGAAAATAATACTATTTCAAACAATTCACATTAAATTATAGTATATTGCCTTCCCCTACTCCCCCCATTCTAAGATAATATATTTCTTGTTCTTTTTTTTTTTCTAATTTAAGAAACAGGGTCATCTATGTTTATTTTCCAGTTGTACATTATCATTTAACTTAAGAGGATGAGATAAGATTTTATTTTATTTATTTTTTATTTTTTAAGAAAATTTTGTATATTCTCTATTTGAGGAAGAAAAAAAATAAAGTTTACATTAATAAGATGGCCGACCTCAAAAGCTAAATTTAGAATCTGAAAGGCAAATATTAGTTCTGGTTGTTTTTTTTTTTTTTTTTTTTTTTTTTTGGGGGGGTGATAATTTCTGTTCCACTATGATGAGTACTGGATAAGTGCCATGAGTATGTAAAGATAATTATAATAGATTTTATTCATAGTTAGCCACATCCAGGCATTCTGGAAAGCTATGTTCATTATAAAAAGATAGAATAATATTTGCAGACCATTCATATTCACATTAAGTATGAAGAAAATTGTTCATCTCCATACAAAAGTCTTGTATAATACCAACGCTAAGTGCAGCTTCTAATTAAGAATAACAATGGCAGTCATAAAAGATTCCATGTTGAACCCATTGTTTAAAGATGGGTAATTGGTTATTTTCATGTCTTTCCGTATGTATAAATCTGCTAATTCAGGAGTTGGCAGCCCAGCACTTGTGGATTTTAGGGTGCCTCAGACAATTTAAAATGTACCATCACATGATTTTGCTAACAGTACTAAAATGTCCATTGTAAATGTTAATGCTTACAAACCAGCATTAATTAACAATTCCTTAATTATTAGTAGAAGAAATTAGCATTCAGGGACACCTCCAGTTCCGGTCTAGTCACTTCCGGGTCAAAGGTTGCTTCCTGTCTTTAACAATTGATGAGGCTTTTTGCCAAAATATGGCATTGACATTACATAATGACATCACTTACAGTTTTATAGAACAATCTAGGTCAATCGTCACTTCCGGTCCAAGATGACCAACCAATGGTTCCTATTTTTTAAAGGTATAAGATATATTTATATGTCCATATATATAGTATGATCACAGCTATCCCATAATTCATCATAATGTGATTGTCATATGCCCATAAATGGACACAAAAAAAACCTTATCTAGCTTTAAGAAACAGGAACAGGAAGTGCTGCCATCTTGAAAAGAGCCAGATGTGTCCAGTAGGAACATTTTTCATCTACTATTAATAAATGAAATAATAGTTCTGGAATGTAATAAGAATAATCTTAATGTGTATTGTCACTGCTAATTTTAAGAAAAGCTAGAATTGTTTACTTTTTACGTTGAAAGTTTAATTCATCATTCCTTCATATTCAATAAAATAAGATAATCTCAGTTTATTAAGTCATCTTCAAATAATGAAATCTGAGGCCTGGCGTCAGGACACGTCATCCTGACGCGCCATACAAGATCTCGGAAATTTGGTCTAGCTAACCACATTGAAAATAAAGTACAATATCTTACCGTAAAAATAAAATATCCCTTAGCAATAATATTAACGGATCATTCGATTTTACTTTTTTTTTTTTATTTGAATTCATTGGTTGGGTTTAAATGCAAAGAAAAAGCCCAATGATAATAACTTACAAGTACTGTAGGCTATTATAGACACCATATAGCCTACATCTAGAGTTAATTTGAAGTTATAATAAAGTTTGTTAGATAAATACAATTCTGCATATTAAATTTAATGTAATGTCATTTCTAATAAATAAGTTGTGAATTCATTTGCATTCAAGTTTTTCCTTATGAACTTGTGTTAGGTTAGTTTACAAAATGTTGAAGATTCTCGTAAACAACAACATGGTCTCGCTCTGGAGTTTAAGAATCTTTATATTGCCATTATGGAGTGAATTTGAATTAACCCTTTCCACTCCA
>PXIH01S0019431.1:0-12147 GCA_003024985.2 Euperipatoides rowelli
ATATATATAATATATACACACACACAGTATATATACTGTATATACAGTATATCATTATTATATATCATTATTATATCAAACTTAAACTTTGAATGTGCTTATTTTCCTGAATTTTGATATCACAAACATTTTTAAGACTAAATCACCAACGTAACACACTCTGTAATCTCTAGGTCCATATTTTTTTAAAGTAGAAAGTGCATTCTTAGATTTGTTTGTTGAGATCTTAATTTCTTGTGGTGACCTCTAGTGTGTCGTAAATCGGATAAAATCAATTTTTTTTATATGAAAATTATGTCTTCCCTCAATTTTCTTTCAGTTTGAAGTGACAATACCATGCTCAAGAAGATAATCGAGCATCATAGGGCAAATTACTTAATTTAATAATTTTTTGATACTTTTCTTATAAATCGATAGTAAGCACCTCATATGAGGGGGGAGCAATAATGAAATACAAACTGTAAAAAAAAACTATTGTAAACAAACTTAAAAATTGGGATATTTATATTAAAAAATAAACTCTTCGCCGTATAAAATCAATGATAATAACTTTACCATCAGTCCATCATATACTGTACTGTATTTAGTTTTGTAAGTATTAATAGTGCATTTTGGGTACATCCATGTTTCTAAAGGATTTATTTCATATTGCAATCTTATAATTTGTTGATCAGTATCAATTAAACTGTAGAATAAACTTTATATCGTCTGCAGAGCAGACTATATTACCAAAATCAATATTGTTGAAATATGAATATGTTATTACAGCCTGCTGTGAATCTATCATAAATATTTGATTTACAATTATGTTTGCAACCCACATAATGAATGGTAATTGGCCAATTGGGGTATAAGTATACGTAACATTTACATTTAGTGCTTGCACAGACTTTTAGGTTTAATAGTTTGTGTACGTTAATCTAACCACATACAGTAATAGTACCGAGAACTGTTATTATTTAGCTTATTGGGAAAATTATGGAGAAAACTATAAACTTATAATACTAGTCATAAACTGTTGAATATTAAAATTTGTTTAGTAACATAATAGGAATTGATATGTTAGAATACTAGTCTTGAAAGAGCTTAAAAAGATTATTCTGTTAGTATTACCATTTAGTTTTTCTGGGTAAGCTAGGTAACTTCTTTAGAAGAGACATGGATTGTGGGATTACAGGACATAAAGGGCAGTATTGTTAAAATAACTAGTCACTTATGGAATTTAAATAGAATGGTATAGTATGTCGGAAAAAGGGCAAGATATAATTGAACATGTAAAAATCTGATAGTTAACATAGTAATGAGGAAATAAATCTCAAATGGTTAATGCATATCGGTAAATCACAGTGTGTAAAAGAAAACATCCGCCATTAATTTGTCATTTATTGCACCAGGTTACACTGTTGAAATATTATTTATGTTAATCGGAGTTGAATTTGTAATGTCAAATAACTGATTTTATAAATGTTCACTATATTAATGTATTAGAACTACTGTATTTCTAGAAGTGAAAATTATAAGGATAAATTAATAATAGGATAAGTGAATCATTGTGATTAAAGGTTACACAGCATTGATCATAATACACTCTGATGTTCATATGAACTTAAACTGGCTTATGTCGTAACTGTATATATTTTAAATTTTATTTGCGATTAGTGTCAAACATCATTTGTCTATTAAATCCTGTTTACTGTATTCCTTTTCTGAGTAAAATTTCTGCACCATTACTAAAACAACATAAATCTGTCGTATATGAATTAAAAGGGGAGCAATATCGCTGCCCCCTGAGGTATACCTCTGGATTTATACTTAATAACAGATAAAGTGGTATTAACTTTTATTCCAAAAGGATGATGGTTTAAAAATTTAAACAACATTTTTGTTATTGGTAAAGGAATCGCATAATATAATAAATCAATTTTTTTAATTACGGTAGTTGTTTAATTATCACCATATCGAAAGCACTAGATAAATCATTGAATAATTTTTCATGGAAAGGAAGGGCGCACATTAAAGCATGTACACATTTTATCGCAAGCTTACATAAGTTTTACACATTACAAAATTTATAAAGCATAAATGCATTTTACATCATTTTTTTTAGCCATTTTATACTGTATAAAAGAAGAAAGAAAAAATGTCTGAGATCATTAATTAGATAGAGGGAGTCTTTAAATACAAAAAAAAATCAAGTTTAGTTTATAGATTGTTATATCCTTACTATTGATATACAAACAAATCTGTAAATAACGGATTTATTACTACTAAGTTACAAATGAATTCTTAGGTCTTTGACCATCAATCTCAGAACAAGAAGTGAACATTCTAAAAGATGATCAAACATTCTGCATGCTGTATATGTTACGTGTATACTGTATATACAATATGCTACTATTATACAAAATAGTCTATTATCTAATATATACAATCACCCCTTTTTTCAAAAAGTGTTAGTTATCAGTATTTACTTGATTACTTTCTTTTGGATTATTAGTTTTAAAATCTACATTTTTTTACATGACTTCCATTACGTTTTGAATTCTGCTGTATAGTTTGAATCACTCTATCACTGGATTTGTGCAAGTGGCTTCGGGCTTTAAAGTTACATCGTGGTTTACAGTCAAACTGTTGCTACCTTTTCAATCTCTGTGACCTTGTTTCCTTTATGAAAATATCCCGATTGGTCTGCATCTCTTGGCCAGGTGCGATTGTAACCTCCATTCCAATCCGAGTAATTCGTTTTTTATGAGGTTTATGCCTGATTTGCTATTTCTTCATGAAATACAAAATAGCTAGGACGTTATGCTGCTAAACTCCTCGTATTAACAGGTTTTTTTTTTGCTATTTTGCTAATTCAACGTTAACAATTATTAGCGATTTCCCTTGGCAAAACTTTTATAAATTCTCTGGTGGTGAGTGTCGAAAGCATTCTCGTCACCATTTCTTACTATTGATATACAAATAAATCTGTATGGTAAATAACGGATTTATTGCTACTAAGTTACAAATGACTTCTTAGGTATTTCGCCATCGATCTCAATAAGAAGAACATTCTAAAAGATGATTAAACATTCTGCATGCTGTATATCTTATAATATGCTACTATTATATTATAAAATAGTCTTATTTAATATATAACATAGAAATTAAAATTCCTTGATGTTTTAAATTTTATAAAAATATAAATGTTTTAAAATTTGTAAAATGAATTTGATTAGTCTTTAATAGAGTAGCAATTCTATTCAGAAAAAAAAGTCACAATTTTCTACCTATTCCAAAAATATTAGGAAAACTAAAGGTTGAACTAGATCAGACTCAATTTGAGTCGCTTCATCATTGAGTTGTGGCAAATAGACTATTTTTTTTTTCATTTTTAGTTTTTTTTCATCGTCTGCTGAATAAGAAAATTTAACAAAAAAAATCCTAGTTCTGTAATTTTGATTTATTTTATAAAACTTGTGCCAAGTGTCACATAATTTAAAATAACTATTAAAATTAACTTTTTTGTGAAGATTAACAAACAAATAAAGCAGAAAGCTTATTTAGATTGTTTTTTTTACAGCCATAAAAATGGCTGTAAAAGGAAAAGTTTATTTATTTTATACAGTAAAGTAAAAAAAAAAATTACTGTATATAGTACAGGAACCTATCTCTTACATTTCAATGTATTTATAAGGAAATTTAATTCTCAATTTGAGTTGTTTTGATTTGAGTTGCATATTTTAAGAACCAAACAACTCAACTAGAGGCTTTGGTGTATTATTATTATTATTAGGCACTGGAAAATGTATTTTTTATCAAGATAATTTTGCTGCTCTGATCTTTATGATTCCAACAGTTTCTTGTAATGATTATAAACCTAGTCAAACATTTTAATTCAAAAGTATTTATTAGTAGTTAGAGAAAATTTCTGATTAGGGTATTATCAACTAGAGTTTAATAGATCCATTGATGGTGTAATTAATCTTCTAATTTCTTAATAGAAATGGAAAAAAAAATGTTTTGTTGATATGACAATCTGGACACTTTATACATTTTTTTATTTGAAGAGCTTAAATCACCTTAATATGTTTGAAGTAATGCCTCTATTTTTTTGTGTGACAAAAAGATGATATAAGTGAATATATTTAATAATGATGTACCGTATATAGTTTTTTTTCTCAACTCAAAGAATTATAATATTTGTAACATTTTTATTATTGGATTAAAAAAAAAAAAAAACTACTTTTTGAAGAGTTGATTAATAACTATAATATCTGTATATTTTAAATACAGTCCTTATGCCACAGGTAAGCTTTTTATCCTGTAGGGTCATATTTACTGTAGTTTTGTAAATGCTATTTCTTACTACTGAAGATATTGTTCTATAACTGTTTATGATACAGATTTATTAGTCTCATTATTCTCTGAATTCTTTTTAAACATTCATCTCTACTCCCATCTTTTTCCTGTTAAATCTAATATCTATTTTTTATATATATATTAGGTCATTTGATTTATAAGTTTGGCATCACAGAAAAAGATTGGCACCGTATCAAGCAAAACATGGATTCTAAGTGTCGCACTGCTTATCGCCGTAAGCAGAAAGGCTTACCTTTGACAGTTAAAGCTTTTCGGGACAAAGCTCCAGCAACGTACATCCAACTGAGGTCAAATAACAATCTGAGCCACAGTGATGATTCTCTTCAGCACGAGTCTGACACAGGTGAACTTAGCATCCAGTCAACTGATCTTCATCATGTGCATGAAGATCCTGAAATTGCTGTCACCATGGCAACAACTCAAGTCATTCAAACACAACATGGACCCATTCAGGTTCTTACAGCCACCCCAGAGCAAATTGCCCGAATTCAACAAACACACCAGATTCAAATTTTAACTGGTGACCAAGTAATTCATGAAGTTCAGGCGCACGTAGACCCTGAACTCCAATCTGAATCCGCAGATGAACCTACAGACTCTGTTTAGCTCCTCTTCCTTCCCACCTGCAGATAAACCATTGTGAAAATAAGAAGTATTACTCATAGCATTACATTACCACTTCACAAAATATTTTCAGCTAATGAAATTTGAATAAAGTTGATAAGCTTGTTACATATTTGTATCAATATTACACTGTATATTACATTTCTATTATACCAGATGTATAAAATCCTTTATCCCATAAAATTTTTTGTTGCTGCGAGAGTTCCTTCTTATGGTCGTTATAACCGAAAAGATCTGATTAGCTTCCGATTGGACATTTTTATCCTAAAATGCTGAGTAACTTCATAATCACACTTAAATATATAGGTCATGGACGACGTATTTTATTAATGTGATGGCTTATTTTGTGCTATTTGCTTCATTATATCGAAGTAAGACATTTCACAATAAACTCTTGTTGAGTAATTCTGAATTGCAGTTTTTCAGAGACTTCAGTAAAATACCGTTATACTTAAAAGGAAAATGTGGTAGTTCTACACTTGCACAGCATAATGTAATGTGTACAAGTTTCTTATTAGCTACTGTGTAGCTATTACTTCTTGAGTTGTGTTATATAAACTATTGTCTGTCATTCCTTCACTGTAAAAAAAAAGTTTTTTTTTTTTTTAATTGTAATAAATATTGATGTAATTAGACTTTTTTTTATATATTAAATATCCATTTTTAATTTAATTGAACAAGTATTTTATTTTCAGGTACAGTAGCTTATTAAAAAAAAAATGCAAGAACAAGAGTTGAACAAAAAGGTTATTTTTATTCTTATTAATCCTCTATTGCATAATGTGCCTGATCAGGAACCCAATAAAAAAAATAATCCAGAAATTTTACAAGATTTTCACAGGATATTACTGTATGGGGATATCTACTGTAATAACTGAAGATTCAACCAATTGTCAATAAATGAATCCATTTTCTTCATATAGTTAGTTTGAGATTTCCAGTAGCAGGTGAAGTGTTAAAAAGTATACATTTTTATAGAAATATGGTGTTTTACTAATTAGTTTGATTTATTTACTGGGTTTTTTTCAGGACTTATATGTGCTTCTGAATGAGACCGTTATTCATGGTGCTTTTACATATTTGTAAAATATTACTACTGAGGTTAATTTTGTATTCCAGATTTATGAATGTTTTGTGGGAAAAAAAAGTAGTAGACTATTATATAATTTTTCTAAATAACTTTTTTTAAAAATAAAATTAAAAAAATCGTGCATTAGAAGGTTAATTGGATTTTTAAATGATTTATCTGCTGAAAACTAAGGGTAGCTTCCATATACTGATTACATTTCATTTAAATATATAATTTTTTTTTGCATGCTATCCTGCAAATTCATATAACTTTACGGCAAATATGTTAATTTTGGCTGTAATTATGGTCATTTGCAGAATAATATTTAAATGTCAAAAAGCTTTAAAAAAATGTAAATATAAAATTCAAACAAAATTTCTGGTAAATAATTTTAAAAATTACTTAATGGAGGGGGGGGGGGAGAGCAATTACATTTTATCAAATTTTTAATGTTAACCCTTTCCACTCCACTGACGGTAATATGCAGACATTTTTTCTTTACAATTTATCAATTCAACAATCATTGTTAGCCTCAAAAATGCTTCAAATTAATAAAATTTATGTTCAAAGGGACTAAAATATATTTGTTTTTAATCATACCAAATGATTTAAAAAAAACTAAAATTAAAATCAGGGGATTTAAAAGAATGCCATAAATGCAATTTTAATCTGGAGTGGAAAGGGTTAAGACTTTATTTTTAAAATTCTGAAAAAAAAATGCCATATAATGGAACTAAAAATAATTGACAATGTTTAAATCACATCATAAAAGAATTAAAGAGTGTATATTTAAAGATGAGAACTTGTGATTGCTTGATGTCAAAAAATGCTAATATGATTTCTTCATATTTCTCGTGTAAATTAAAAAAAAAAAAGTTTCATTAATTTTATGATAGGTACATTTTTATTAATGTTCTAACTTCTAAACATTCACACAAAAGTTCTGTGAAAATTGGGAAGTTTGTAAATATTACATCTTGGATTTCAATAGTTACTAAAAAGACAGTTTTGTGTAATAATAATTCATGGAATATTCTAGTATTTCAGGCCAGGTTATTTTATATTACTGTAGATGCTAGTTTACATTAAAATTTTATTAATCCAATTAATCTCGAAAAGTTTTAAAATATTTATTTTTTTGTTAACATATTAATTCACTTATCTAAAAGTTGTCACCAAAGATTGATACATTATTTTTCTAAAAGAAATTATTAAAATTATGATTTTAATGAATAAAGTATTAACAAAAAAACATTCATTCATTTGTACATTGTCTCCATGCTGCTTGTTTTTCACAGTCTTGATTTCTTTGTTATCAAAGTGTATAATATGATATTGTCCCTTCACCTCTAATATTTCTGAATTGGATTAAGTTACGCAAATGGAAATAGTCTAGTTTGATGAAAAGTTAACCATTTCTACTCCAATGTCAATTATATGACATTAGAAAAATTTCCCATTCGACTGTCTATTAAAAATGCAGTTACGTAGTAGCGATTTAAAATTTAGATACTTATGTCATATATAAATCAATCAAACAAAAGTATAATTTCTTAGGATAACATTTTATTTTATTAGCTAGATAAATTGCATTTAATGAAAATTGGTTATTGGTCTTGAGATTATACAATATAATGCCTATATAGTCCAAAATAAATAAAACACACAAATACCCATATTCTTATAAAATCTGGACAATTAAAAAAAAAATGCTGTAGAGCTTTATTGAAGAACATGTTTAATTTTTTTTCTGGCCGGAATTAAAGATAAAGAATAACCCATCTTTGTTAGAAAAAAATACAGTAAGCTATTGCAAAAATCAGATAAATATATATTAAACCAGTTGGATATATTGTGAACAATAAGATGAAAATATTTTATTAAAACTATCTTATGTTACCATAGTAAGAAATTCTGTTTAGTAAAAAAGCTATCCATTGCATTGGGTTTTATTGCACCATATTGTGTATATGTTTACATTAGTTGAATACTGTTGATTATTGAACCTCATTTTTTTTTTGTTTTTTTTGTCATTAAATGATTTTTCATGTTGTGACTTTAAAAATTCCTGCTGGATAGTATCAGAAAAACATTTAAAAATTATAATGTTATGAAAATAAATAGGGAAAGTAAAGCTAAGTTGATAAATCATTTTTATTATTTCAAATTGATTAAAATGTCGATTCAAATTGATATACCGGTACTATAATACATTGTCAACAAAGGGGTAATATCCCTAGAGGGAAATTTTAGGGTTTCATGGTGGGAATTGGGACCACTATTCAATAAAGTGTGATTTCCTGTAGATTTTGTACAATCTATAGAATTGTTGTTTGTTTTAATTTAATTTTTGACTATCAAATAGTCTCACTGAATATACAATAACTATCTTGACACTACGGTATATAAAATTGTATATTATGTACAGTATTTTCTATATAGGCTACAATCCCAAACCCTTAGCCCGATCTGGACCAAATTTGGCATAGTTACTCTATAGGATCCAGCACAAAATATAGGCTACCATTAAACCTGGACACACCACTTCTGTGCATACACAGACAGTTTTTCTTAAAAGTTGGGATTAATACAAAAATGTTTTCCGTTATACACTCTTAAACCCCTTGGATCGATCTGGACAAAATTTGGCATAGTTACTCTTTAGGACTAGTGCAAAATATAGGCTACAGTTTTTCTTATAACTTACTGGTTAGCACAGGATTTTTTTTTGAGGGGGGAGGAGATCTACATATAAGAAGACTGGGCAACCACCGGGAACATCTATTATACATACTGTATATAAATATTTACAGTATATACAAAAATATTTTTTTTTTTTTTACAATCTTGGGGGGGGGGGGGGGATTGACATGGGGAATGGGGCAAAAGAAGGTTGAGAAACACTGTTCTACTGTAAGTTTTGAAAAGGCGACAGAATCTCTGATATAGCTTCCAGGGATGGTAACTGGTCATTTATCTTACTTTTTATCACTTTTTCCAACAGTCACTTTTTTTTTTGCAAATGTCACATTTTGATGAAAAAATATTGTAGAAATATACATTATAAAATATAATGATGAAGTAAAGATTGATAAAGGGAGGAGAAGGCCATATTATAATGAAGTGATTTGACTTTGTTGTAAGACCATGTATCCTTTGTACTGGTTGATTTTTTAAAAATATAATTCATAACATTCTTCCCTAATTATTAGCATTTCATCTTGTCCCAATATTTCATTTGGAAAAGTTACTTTGTCACATTTTTTAAAGACTATTATGGTATGTAAATATACTGTATATTAGATAACTTGTACTGTATATGGCAAAGGATCACTATGAAAGCAGAAGTGCTGTTTTGGGGGTTATGCAAAAATGTATAATACATTTAATTGCGTTTTCAAAGAGAGGAACCTCATCCATCTTTTGCATTGTGAGTTGAATGACCCTAATCATGTTATTGCTAGGTCGCATTTTCAGAAAAAAATAACTACAAATTGTTTTGAAGATATCAAAAAAAATTTAACCTGATTATTTAATACCGGTTAAAAAAACTTGTTTGTGGAGGGAATGTACAATAAACGAGTTGAGAATTTGCAAGGAGTTTGACGATATTGTGTTTTCTTCTAATGTTAAGCATTTAATAGTTGCTACAAAGTTATTTGCTGAAAACTGAATGGTTACACTCTTGATGCTTGAAACCAAAAGAAAGATTCCCTAAAAGAACCAGTGTTGATATAAGAGTTGCAAAGTGTTTACCCATTCATATAGTATAGATTATGATTTTCTTGGAAATGAGTGGAGATTATCAAAGCTTTACAAAACTAAATTTGAGGAACAGATTGTTCATATTGATTGTTACTGGAATAGTGTTATTGGATTGAAGGGTGATGTCACAAAACCAAAGTTTCCAATAGTTGCCAAAGTTGTTTTCCCATCTCATGGCAATGCTGGTGTGGAGAGAAGCTTCTCAGTGTCAGGGAAGTTGATGTCTGATGAAAAATCTAATATGCCTGTGAGAATAGTGAACGCATTGCTGTCAAAACAGTCTTGAAAGACAACTAACCTCACTATGTCATAACTTGATCCATCACAGGTGGCTGCAGTCGGCTACCATAATTATTTATAGGAAAAAGAAAAACAATAAATAGAAGAAGTTGAAAAAAAAAAGATGGCACAAGAGAATAGAAACAACTGGTAAAGGAGGAGAATATACAATTGAAGAACATTAAAAACTTCAAGTTTAAAAAAAAATAAGGATGGAAAAGAGGGAAAATGTGGTTGGGTTTACTCCTTTCTCACTTTACGGCTGTGTTATGGTTTATATGTCTACTTATATTTGGGTATTTAAGTTCAGTCCCTATTGTCACTTTTTTTTAAAAAAATAAATAAATTTTCTCACTTATTGTGAGCTGCTTTCCTGTTGCTATACCTGTGATTCAACATATCGATCAGAGTCTTTACTTTTGAAATCTTTCTGAGGATTTGAACAAGATATAATTTCAATGACGATTCGTTTCAAATTATTCATCATTCTTGATTGGTGTTGCAATATCAAACTGCAGTTGATGGGGTTATTCTATTCTAGGTTATATTAATAGTTTTATCGTTTTTCCTTAAATTTGTCAGTGTTAAAAGATTAATAATATACTAGTGTTATGTCGCGATAGCATGGTCCAGTCAGTAGCTATGCTGACTGAATCTGTGTTGAAGACATATGCTAAGATTAGCACAGATTTGCGTCCCTGATTAGCCGGTTATGGAATGGTTTTTCCCCCCTGGCTTCTACCACCTTGATAGGGTTTTTTAATCAAGTATGTCGGCTCAGAAAAGGAACCTGGTCTCTCTAAATTACTCTAGAATACACTTTCGTATAATTAATTATATTAAAAAAAAGGATTTTCTGTGAATAACGGGAAATTTATCAAATTAAAAAAATATAATATACTAGTGCTTTGTTTGTTGATTTGACTTGTTGGATCAGTTTTATCACGATCTTATAAATTTAGATTAGGTATTGCACCGGTCTATGAAAATGTTTACTTTTAGAATTTTAATATTACCATAGCCAATGTGGTTCATGTATATGGTTATTGCAGTCTCACTATTTGCAAATATGTAATTTCTTAATCATTTGTTTTTATGTTATGCTTGGAGTGCATATGTTAAGTTTGTTCATAATTCCAGTATGTTTTTGTTTGTAAAACAAGCATCTGAAATTGTTTCCAATTTAATTTGTTTTCCTTATAGCGATTTAGTTTTCAGGATGTCATACAGTAGATTAGTTTTGTTAATTCATGTTAGATTTTTATGCCTTGTCTCATCTTCATGGTATTTTAATGGTTGGTTATCTGAATTTCTATAATTTGAATTTGACTCCATTTGAATTTCTATGCATTTTATTATGCTGTCTCTCATGTACTTTAAGGTTCACTACATGTGAATTTTTATGTTTTCCTCTAAAGTATTCTTAATGTTATTTGGCATTCTTTGAAGTTTTTTTTACATGTCATTAGAAGCTCTACACATGCCCCTAGTGGTGACATTTTTCTTTCTTGNTATTCCCTGGCTCCATAGCCAACCAATGCTTTCTAAGAAATGATTTAGCATAGGGATTGGGATTAAATTGATCTGGTGGCTCCCCATTGCAATTAAAAAGTTTAACAATGGGCTCCCAAATTTAAGAAAAAATTCAACAATGGGATCTCTAGAGCCCATAGGAGCTCACTACTGCCTGAGGTAACCCCTGCTAAATATGTCCCCCACCCTTAGCAGATTATTTGTTATAATATGATTTAAATTTTATTATAAAAAAGTATAAAATATGTTTTCCGAATTTTAGTTTAAATTCAATTATTAATGCATAAATGAAAAATTAATTTTGTATTGTACATTATATATTCACTAGTTAAAAGCTGTCAAAATTGATAGGGGAAAAACAAGAGTAAGATCATGTTGGACCCTTTTTTTGGGGAATGGTTAAATTCCATGCATCATTTATTCATGTGTATTTATAAAGGGCATCATTTAGCCATGTGTATTTATAAAGGGCATCATTTAGCCATGAGTATTTATAAAGGGCATTATTTAGC
>PXIH01S0019436.1:0-12671 GCA_003024985.2 Euperipatoides rowelli
ATTACTACTACTACTATTTTTGTATTTTGTTTTCAAGTTGATATTTAATGACGGATTAATTTATTTCGATTTTTCTATAAAGTACTTCTAGAAACAACATTAACTCACAAAAAATGCCAATTGCCTAATTCTTATCTACCTTCAAACCTGTTTGGCGTCTGTAAAGAAAACAATTCTTATATTAACATTAGGAAGTGTACATTTTGATGATTGGGTAATCTATTCCATTTAAAAGATATTCTCTTGAATCTCAACATTAAAATGTTTTGGGAGTGTTAAAGTCTTGAATTAGTATCTGCAAGTAGGGAAAAATAATGTTCAACCCCTAAATGAATTATATTCTGAATGTAAAACGGTAAGATATCACACACACAAGTTTTTTATTTTATCACTAAATCTTAGAATCTGTATGTGATGACATAAGACACATGGAGTGATATCTATTTTTTTCTTGCCCCAACTGAGAACTTTAGATTCACTGGGAGTGATATTATTGTAATTAGGTCTTATCTGATGTCGTTGTCTTATATTGTTTAGTGTTCTCTGATGTCATAATTTCAAAACATTCAATAAAGAAGAGATTTTGTATACCCCCTGCCCCCTAAAAAAAATAGCATTACAGATGCCAAAGCATAGAAAAATTCAAATCAAGGGTCTCAAAAAGTCCCCCTTCATCCATAATCTACCGGACATGAGATTACTGAGTTTGTTGTAATGTCAGAAATTTACTTTTTTTTCATTTGTTTAATATATTTTGTTTTAGAATATTTTCAAGGTACCGTACTGTATCCTATATTATTTTTTTCCTTAACTTTTGTGAAGAATCTATCTTTTGTGTCACTATGTTTTTTATCCATCGTGTAATATAATTCTATAAGTTCTTTTAATACATTTTTATTTTATTTTATTTATCCCTGAAGATAAT
Organism: Euperipatoides rowelli; assembly: GCA_003024985.2. Taxonomy (NCBI): domain Eukaryota; kingdom Metazoa; phylum Onychophora; class Udeonychophora; order Euonychophora; family Peripatopsidae; genus Euperipatoides; species Euperipatoides rowelli. The sequence goes on from PXIH01S0019436.1 coordinate 926, forward strand.
ACCAATCAATAACTTTTTTAACATTTACCATCTAATATAAGGACTACATAAATTATTTCCCTCGATTTGGGCCAATGCATTCTTTGAGTATTCCATCAGGTCATTATTATTCCAGAAAACTATTGGGTTTCTTTTCATTTCCTCATAATTGCCAGCCTTTTTAGATGATAGCGTTTCAGTGGAATCAATAATCAGGTGATAAGAATATGAGCATATATTATATGCAGTTTCAATTGTATAATCCAATGTTTTTTAAGCTAGAATTCGATATAACCTATTAGCCGATTTACCCATCGAATCTCATTTTCATGTTTTGTTGATTTAAAGATTCCGCAACATCGACTAAGCTTAACTCCATGTTGAATGCATTTATTTTTTTTCCCTTTGATTGTTTACATTTAAATCTCCATAAATCATTACTTTTTTAGGATTGTTGATAATGTCCTTCTTCAATTGGTTCAAAAATATTTCCCTTTCATATTCCAGTAGTGGGGCATACACATTATAAATACTCACAAACATTTCATTAATTTTAAAATCCAGTTTCATTGTCTACTTATTTACGTTCGTTATTTTAGTATTAAGCTAATATGCTTATTAATTAATATTGTTAATCCTACTTTTCTGTCCGCTTGTCTATTATCAAATACTATATAATATTTTTTTACTTTTGCCTATATATTTTCTATGTCCTTCAATGCCTTTTTAGTTTTCTGTATAAAATAAGAGAAGGAAGATGACAGTTATAAGTCTATTAAGAATTACTCTGACTTTTTTTACACCATTAAACATTCTGATGTTTACATTGATAATGTTAAGCACATTTGCATTTTTTAAATTAAATTTTTTATACAAACATTTTTTAATAATAAACTATTCTAATTTTTTTCTTTTTTACCTCCAAGACTCCCAGTATCTTTTAACACTCATCCATTGTAATTTTCTTAGTGCTACTACCATCATTCTGTTCAAGAGAGTTTTCACACAATTTAGTTATCTGACATACCAGTATAAGTATATATTAATCCTCCACACTCTTCTGTGTTAGGTACCTATACACTGAAATAAAACCCTATTCCACATCCTTTTAATTACCCCTTCCTTAAATGCAAATAGATCCTGAGTATAAACCCTTGTAATTTTTTCTAATATTATTTTGAGTAATGACTGTACTCTTTTCTTTTGATACTCTACTAGATACCAGTATACTGACACCTATATTTCCATACACCAAACATACACAAAAAAAATTTTCAGCAATTTATTGGCAGTCCTGTATAATTCAATTCATTAATTACATGCATACTTGCACATTTTGCTATTCTGTTCATGACAAAGTTAAAAGTGTTTCTGATAGCTGAACACACCCAAAACAAATAATGTGATGTTTTGATCTCCCTTTTACACATCATACGTTCACTTGTCATTTCCTTAAAGAAATTCATTTTTACTAGTCTACTTTTGGTCGGTAGTATTCCCAATAAAAACTTAACAAAATTCTCGACTGTCGGTGGTAGTTTATGATTCTTGACACCTTTAATATTAATTTTATTGTTTCTATACATAAAAAAATCTAAATTACTATTATAATATTCTCTTGTATACTTTTTATATNTTAGCAAATCCACATGCTCAAGCAACCCTACTACCTCCCCTTCTCTCACTACCCAAGTTTTAAAAATAATATCTTTAAATAAGTTTTTTTGCTGCCACACCTCACTAAATCTCGAATTTTCTTTAAAATTCCTTACTATAAAGTTGTCAAAGATGGTCAAAGTGAGTCTATGCAAATCTGTTAAACCTAAACCCCATTTTTTGCTGGCATAACTACCTTTTTGTATGACATTATTTTAAACTGCCAAATAAAAAGTTTTGAATCATTGCCTATACCTTAAATAATCCTTTTTATTTATAGATATGTATGGAAGATAATAAACAAATATTGGAACAATGATTGTATTCAAATACTGTAATTTTGATAACCAACTCATATAGGCTACCCATTATTTGATTTTTTAACATTAGCTCTGCTTTTTCCCTTATTAAATTGATTGACTTTGAGTTTTTAGAAAAACTATGGTATGTGACAAAGGAAAATTAAACCCCAGTAGTAAATTCTATTCCCCTTCTAAACTCCTATTTCTTTGCACTTTTCTACATTCCACATTTATCAGTGAACCAATTGTTTCCGTAAATAGATTGATTATATCTATTACCTAATGAACTCCTTATCTGAGGATATAAAAACAGTTATATCATATAGAAAAGCCGAAATTTTTACTCGCTTATTCGTTTCCTGTATTTGAATTCCCTATATACATTTCTCTATTTTGGAAATTAACTCTATTAACTATAACAAATACATTGCACTAGACAAGGGTGATCCTTGTAGAATTGATTGTTGCATTTGAACAAATTCCCCTATACATTTTAAATTCTAAAAAGCCACAGATTTACACTTTACAGTACGATACTTACAAGAAGTTTTGTTAACTTACTTATACCCAAATACTTATATATGAGGTATTACACATAAGTTGTATTGACTTGATTAAATGCACTATGCATGTCCAAACAGAATATATATCTAAATTCGCCTTTTTTTTTAATACTCGTTGAAAAAGCCAGATGACGTAACAAAACAGCTGTTTGAATAGTTCTCACCTTAATCCCCAAAATACTAGTTGGTAATATTAATTGCAATGCACTTGTGATTCTCTGTAGTATTATTTTTTGCAGAAGTTTTATATCTATGTTCATTAACACAATTGGTCGATATTCATTTGATTAACACACTCCCGTCTTTTTTGTCTTTAACTTGGGAATAATTATACATATGCTAAATTTTCTAGAAACAAATACTATTCTGCATCATCTCCATATTACAAATAATTAAAAACACACATCAGATGTTCCAACATTTCAGAAGGACCTTGCTTGTAGAAGGAATATGTTAATCTATCTGGACTTGCATTAAGTTTAACTCTTTCTAAGACATGATATAACTCTTGAATAGTGAATTCATCATTCCAACTCTCATCACACTCTAGTATAGATTCAATGACCTGCTTTGACTTAAACCATTTATATTTTCTGTCCATATAAATTATTAAAATAGTATAATGATTTTCTGGCTGTTTTTAAGTCAACAGACTATTTGTTGTGGAACAGTATATATCACTTGATCAACTTGAAAAACAAATATATTACCTGTGGCCTTCTTTGTTCTAAGCCATTTAATTGCAAACCAACATGGAGTATGTATTGTTACAATTTCATTTTGAGCACATTTTTTGATTAAATTCTTTTTTTTAACCAATTCTAGATATTCTATTCTTTCTTTACATTTGTCCATTTTATCCATCTTTATCAACAGCAAAACTGACAAATTTTCCTTCCACTGCAACAGTTCAGCATTTATTACTTTGTTACTACTTTTAAACATTTGTCTCTTAAAAAAACTGCCATAAAATCAAACAGTTAAACCCAAATTTGAACATATAGTTTTATTTTATTCTAATTTCTAAGCATGTTGACTTCAATAGTTTTCTCATCCCATATAGGGACAGGCAAAAGTTTAATTGCCTTTTCCACTAGAAACACTCCATGATTAATTCCACAAATTAGAGTCACATGATCCAAAAAATACAAGGCTCACACCCAAATTGGAAGTGAATCCCCCTCCCACTTATATTATGATTCTATCTAGCCTAGAAGCAGACGTTTTAGAAAATCTTGTTTTAACGAAGTCCATATTTTTATGAACAGCAATATCCAATAGTTCAAACTTTTTCAATAATTTATCAATTTGTTTTTCCTGGCTAGTAGTGTACACATTAAAATCTCCCACCAACAATGGCGAACAGTCCATTTCCTTAAGAACTTTTTCAACAACAGATAGCATACACTTTCTTTGCATACTCATATTAGGCAAGTGTAAGTTGATACAACCATATGTAACACATCAAATCTTTATCTTTATCAACATCATTTTGTCATTTAGATTATCCACACTAAAAACATTATCCACTAAAGACTTCTGAACAAGTATTGCCAATCCCGCCTATCCAGAACCAGTCAAATTCTCGTAAATAACATAATTTGATTCACATTGAGGCCACTATCTAATTTTGTCCAATGAGTTTCTTGAATAAGTATTAGAGATGCCATTCCTCTAAGTAAATTCACTACTGTTATAGACGATTTCATAGGCCTATTCAGCGTCCTGACATTGGCCACCTTAAACCAAAAATTCATGATATATAAATTATCACTGGACATCTTAATTAAATATCAAAAAAAAAAAAATTGACAAAAAAAACAACAAAATGAAATAATTGCTTTACAGTATAAGCACAAAGTCAAATTAGTTCAAATGACTAAATAATGTTAGCTAAATAAAACTATTTGCCACTACTGTTCTTTTAAGTTTCTTAATAGGAATAATTACCTGTTCTATGGTTTTATTTCTTTGCTCTAGCACTCCTTCTTGCCCTAGGTCCTAGAACAAGTTGAAATTCATCTTGCGAGGTGTATTTGAACTGCATTTCCGAATCAGAGTCAGTATCAACTACCATACTCAGGTCACTTTCACTAAAAGATAGTTTTAACACATTTTTCACCAACTGCTCATTTGACTTCTCAGCGTACAGGCTCTCGCTTTACCGAGACTGCGATTCAGCCCTATGTTCTCTAAACACTCTCCTCACCAATATTTCCTTTTTGACTGCATTAAATTTACTTCCTTTTTACCCTTTACAATACTCGGCTTTATATAATTTTACATTTTCTGTTGACTGCTATTATCAAATAATTGTGAGTACAGTGGTTTCTCTTGCAATCTATATTTGCAATCCAAATGGTTATCAAAAAAAATCTACACTTTCGACAAAAAAACTTTTCTATATTTGAATGATTTGTGTCTCATTTCCAAACAATTCAGACACGCTGGTCTTCTCCCCTTTATCATGATAAGAATTTTTTCTTCATTAATAATTAAAATATGCGGTATCTGATCAATGTCACGTACGTGTAATGGGGTCACGAAAACTTTAATGTCACTTGTATTCAATTTTAAACCTTCAATGTCTACCATTTTGTTTTTAAATGCAAAAATAAATATATATTTTTCAAGCTCCTTTAATAAAGTATAATTGTCTTCGAGCGAATACCAATGTATACGCATATTTATTCTAAGTCCAATCGCATCCCATTCCGCAGGAATTACATTATAAAGTCCACATATCAATAACTTCCACTCTTTCCTTTACAGTTTTGTCTTTAAAATCAATTCCTATACGTGTATGTTTATTATTTCTGGGATAATACAATCCCTTAATTTCACTAAAGTCTATCAATTTCATTATTTCTTTAATCAGTTCACTTACGTTAAAAATGGTGTCAAGTTCTTCATTGTACAACGTTATGATGAGCCTATTTTGCCTATACAAATTTTTAAGTTGACTATTTGCAAATTTGAGCCCCTTCATAAACTTCTTGTACTTCATCGACCAATCATGATCCTCAGTCGAAAATTCATCATACATAAATTTGTAAGTCTTTAATAAAATTATGCCATTCAGTAAAATAGCAAAAATAGCTGTGGTTGTTGCCATCTTCACGCATGCTCTCTATTAGGATTGTTCTTATTGTTGCTAGAGGGGAATTAATTATTTTGCTTGTTTACAATGATAAATCAATTGATTGACAGCTAATAAATATATACATAAATATACACAACGATGATAGATCTAAATATTGTTTTAATAAATTATTTTATACTTATTTACAATTTTATTTATTTAAAGATTTCTTATTTTTTATTATTTTTATTTAATTATAAATCTATTCAATTTTATATTTTAATATAACATTATACTTTTATGTACATTATATTTGCTTCCCTTGATCCATATCTCCTTTTCCTTTGATTTTAAGAGTGAGGTGAGCTTTTTGGGATTGGTTCCTTAATAGGCCCAAAATAGATAACTTACATCTCCTCTTTTATTCTAGGCTTTTTCTTATTTAAAGTCTATTCCAAGAAATTGTTGGTTTCTCGGATAATATAAAACATCTATTTCATCATTTCAATCTATTTCAGTTGCCTTTTGTAATATATCTTACATTTAAAACTACATTTTTATTCTCATTATATATCATGAATAAGTAGCCTATCAATGTTTACTATAAATGGGTCTAAACTGCATATTACAAAATTTTAATGACTTACCAAAACTTATGAATCTATCCAAAAGTTCAGTATCCAAATCTGTGATGTTATCCATACTTATGAGTTGATTTATTATATTAACATGCGATTGCTACATTATGATTTTAGAGCAGTGATTTACAATGGCGGTGTTTTCCACCATGTTAGCTCATGCTCTGTTTATATCTTACGTTTATTTTTTGAAGATGTAAACAGATTACATTGCTATATTCTGTATGTTTACCCAGACTATGCTTCATCTACACACACCCATAAAGTATGCCAGCCTATTACGCAGCTAATTCTAATCACACCATAGATATGTGTGAGACAATTATTAGATATAAATTTTGAACATTAGCTATTAACTTCAAATAGTTAATTTGAAAACTTGATTTATTTTTGTAGGTTTTAAACATAAATTTACATTTGTGTTTATAATGGATTATTAATTAGCTATTTCATTTTTTTTTTAAATTTAATATATATGAAATACCTGCTATAATTAAAAACTGGATACTGTATTTGTAAATAAATATTTGAAAGGGAAAGAGAAAATTAATCCTATGAGCATGATATTTTAAGCCAAATGATGGGCTACAATTTCCAGTAGGAAGGTTAACCACCCCAAAAGTACAATTCACTTGCAATATATTTATTTGAAGGCTCTTATTTAACTTTATTGTTATAACTTAATTAAAATTATAATTACCCATAATAAGTTGCTTTTTAGGGTTATATTTCCCGTACATTTGTTGTCTTCAGTTTTCCACACTTGAATATCAAAAACTGAGAAATTGCAGTACACATTATTGCGGTCAAAATATAATCCCACTGAACAATCAGTTAAATCGGTTTTGTAGATCAATACCATGTCCCATTCCTTACAACATTTTTCTTTTTTTGCCATGGGGTCTAAAACAAAAAAATAAACTGTGGTTAAATTTAATTTAATTTAATTAAGGAATGCTAATTAAAGCTGTGTAAAGTATTAAATTATTATTATTATTGGTTGACTTCAGCCAATGAGTACAACTGCTAACATTGATGCACCTCCATACTTTATTGTTATATGCATATGTTACAACAAATTGTGAAGGAGTTGCATCATTATTATTTCAAAATCCATCAGTCAACTAGTGCAAGCAAAAAATATTGCTTTACACAGAAACAAATTGTGCTATTTGGGCTAGTTGACCATATTTCCCACAACATGTAATGTAAAATTTGAAATACATTAAACATATGATTCATTTTCAATCATATCTAATTACATTTTAGAATAGTGTTAAATTGATTCAATACTATTCGCTTATTAATATTGTGCATAGAACAAAAGGGCTAATCCTAACTATAGTTTAGTGTATTCTACTAATGCTCATCATTCTTTTATTTTAAAACATTATATTTAATGAGCTTTATTAAAATAAAACATTAATATTTGATTTCTAATCCAATTACAATTATTCTATCAAATAACATGTGATTCTATAATGTGATTGGTAGAGAATAAATAAGTTTTTTTTCCCTCTCTTCCATGGTGTTTTTCTTCAAGTGGGGTAGCTTGTTTATGTGATGGGACAAATTCAAAGATATCTGACTCATTTTAGATGCAACAGTTGTGAATAACAAAATGAAACATAATACTGATTATCCAATTTTATGTATAAAGGAGACATTTTCAATATTGAGTAAATTAAAATGGTTCCCAATGATCAAGTTAAGTAATGGATGCCATCAAGCCAATTTGTCAAAAGATCAAGCCCTATTTTACATTTTGCACCCCCTTTGGTAAATTTTAATAAAAGAATTCCAACGGGGGCAGTAAATTGTGAACTATTCTTTCAAAATATGATGGAGAAAATATTGGACCCAATTTTGAATGAAACTATCATCCTATACAAGGAGGACATATTGATTAACGCACAAGAATAATGAAATACAATATAGTGAGCAATGTGTTCCCTATGATTTCAATGTTCAAATTAATGCAGATAAAAGCATATTAATTTCTACTAATGTAACATTCTTGGATTTTGAATTATAAGAGTGAATATTAACCTCATCTCACTATCTGCTGAAACCATCAATACCATCAACAAGCTTCACCCATCAAAGACAAAAAGGCAACTTCATAGGCAAGGTTAATTTCTTTTCAAGATTTATATCAGAAATGGCACACATAGCCACCCTTCTTACAGATTTACTTTCAGGGAAAGTTCTAATTTCAAATGATTGTGCATCCTGACAGGTAAACTGTACCCTGAGGTGCAGTTATAGGTTATAGGTCATTTGGCATGAGACTTGAAAAAGTAAACAATAGAACAGAATTCAGAATCAGTTTTTTTTAGTTATGTTCCAGTGTTTACCTTTTTGAGAGCTCATACCAATTGACCTGTGTTGGCGCCTCAGACATGTTCTGCCGGTCAGCATATATGAGCATTTGAAATTAGATAAGAACTCTCATATATTCAAGAATTTGGAACAGACATCACATGTTCTGACATTTTTAAATTTGACAGCACTAATTCAAATTTATAACAGTTTAAAGCTTCTTTATCATGGAGAAAAACCTAAGCTGAATACTAGTTTGAGTTTATCTCTCTTAACTTGTGAGTTATAGAGATTTATAAAGACTTAGAAGGTAGGATGAATTGTAAATAACTTATTAGTATTTCCATATTTTTTTAATATTTATTATTTTACTATATTATTTTACATTCTATTAAATATGATTTTTCACTTGTTAACCCTTTCCCCATAATTTGGAAATATTTATTTTCTATTTATTATTCTTATTTTTCTGTTGTTATTTATATACATAGCTGACCCTGAGGAGTATTAATATTATATGAAAGATCTTAGATATGGTTTATTATTTTATACACTAATAAAGTTTTCCAAAAGGATTTATAGAGTGCTGTTTAATGTTGGATAGGTTTCTAATATGAACAAAAGGCATGGGTTAAAATGGTGGCTTCTCATTATTATTATTATTATTATTATTATTATTATTACTATTATTATTACTATTATTATTATTATTGAATCAACACCATATATATGCAGGTGGTTTCTTTTAGTATTAATAAAATATTGGAAATATATATGCAGTTTATATTTGTGTTAGTGGTGATTCATCAATTTATTACTGCATTGTAAACAGATGATTTTACATTATTATTATTATTATTTATTATTATTATTCATGTCATCATTGGTGTAGGTGTTGGTGTTGTTGATGGTCATTGTGTTGTGGTGGTTGTAGTGTTTCTGTGGTTGTTGTGGTGGTCGTTTTTGTGGTGGTTGTTATGGTTGTGGCAGTTGTTAATGTGCTGGTTCTTTTGGTGGTTGTTGTGGTGGTGGTTGTTGTGATGGTGGTTGTTGTGATGGTGTTTGTTGTGGTGGATCTTATTGTGGTGGTTCTTGCTGTGCTGGTTCTTGTGGTTGTGGTTATTGTTGTTGTTTGGTTATTATTATTATTATTATAAGGATACCGAAAATCAGTTTTCTTGGAATTGCGGACAGAATCGTGGAATTGATAACAGTAACACAGAAAATGTTAATTTAAACAAAAAAAAAACTACTAAAATCTTTACCACTATAATTTCAAATTGTATGCATTCTTAAGTCACGACTACTCAATGTTTTAATCCCTAACTAAGCATTCATTAACTAGTAAATATATTACAAACCTACTTGAGTAGTGTAATTTGCATCATTTTAAATAATGTCGCAGTTATTCGTCAAGTAAGTTTGTAAAGATAATTTTTAAAAACTAACTGATAAACATAAATTAATGGCGGTTTGAATTTGTAAACAACATGAAGTAGCACGAGATTCTCGCTAGAGCTGAATCGGTATGTCGACACCATCACCATATTAAGAAAACGTCCTGAAAATAAAAAGAAAAACAAACTGACCAGGCATTCTGGCCCATTTTTCTTTATTTTAATTTTAAAATATTTAAGCCTAGGCTTATACAGTATTAAGTAATATATTATCAATGCTAATATGAACAACAACAAAAAAGTTAACAAATTTTAACATCAACAAAATTACATAAGACAGTAACAATAACTATAAACATGGATATGCCTATAACTTACTGCAATTGGGATAAAACAATATCAATTATTAAATAAGTTTCACACAATGAAAAACAAAGTAATTAAAACATATAGACTACATATATACAGTATACACTGTACATACCATACATCCACACATAAATACATACAGTACACACTGTAAATATAAACAAAACAGAAAAATATAAATAATAAAAAAGCAAAAAATAAAATAAAATAGGTAATTAAATATATTGTTTTAATATAGGAAAAAAAGAAAATGGAAAAAAAAAACGGAATTCCTAAAAACATGAAAATGGAATTTGATGAAAAAGAAAATGGATTTTTGGTATCCCTATTATTATTATTGTTGTTATCCAAATCATTTGATTTCAGAAATAAAATAATCAATGATACAACACATAAAACTATTATTTGAAGAGGGAAAGGACCGTGGGTAAGGGACGGGGGGGGGGGAAGAGGGGACTTTACAAAAGTAAATCATTTCAAAGTTTAGAACTAAAATTAAATCCTTTGTTGGTAAATATACAATATGTTCACATAATATGTTTTACTACTGTCTGTTATTTGATTGAATAGTGTGAAGCTGCAAATAAAAGTACCATACTTGGAAAAGTGTGTATGCGTAAGGTAGGGAGGGGGGGTTATCTCTAAAACTATATGAAATTTTAATGGTAAGTAGATAAATATCTGGGGACAATTGTGGCACAATTTTATTTTAATATACGGTAATATATTTTTCCTTAATCTTTTAAGCTCTTTGAAAATTGAAGCTAAAGAAAAAGCGTTTATAAAATTGCAAAAAAAACTTATCTGCAGTTTAACACAAAGCTGTTTTAAAATAATAATAATAAATTTTAACCAAGGTGCCGTGGTCTGAGTGGCTTCATACCCGGCCACAGTGCACTTGGGCATATAAAGTGATCGTGGTTAAATACCTGGGCAGCCTCTATGTGCAAAATTGCAAATTTTCTTTTGCTGTTTGTAGACATTGAGGAATTTTCTCTATCATTCTCTATAGGTATTATTGGATTACGAAATGAATTTGATTTGTTCTGTATCATCAAAGGTTGCCCTCTATTGGATTTGTACAAAGGTTGATTCACCATTCGGAGTGAAACATATTTAAAAAAAAAATTTCAAAAATTAAATGTGCCTTCATCATTTTTATTCTCTGTTTGCTGAAATATTTCTAATAGAGTGCTATTTTTAAACATTATTAGTCTATGTGTCAAATACACTTTCCTTTTACCAAAATGTTAAAATTGTTTCAGACAAAATTTTGTACATTTTCTGAATCGATATTGAAATAAAAATTGTTATATCCCTTCATGAACTTAACACATTGACTGCTGATGACTCGGATACAAGTCAGCATGACCCTTCACCAAAATACTGATGACTTGGATCTGAGTCAGCATGAACCTTCACCAAAATGCTGATGACT
>PXIH01S0019459.1:0-10833 GCA_003024985.2 Euperipatoides rowelli
AGGATCCAAAAGTCCGTAACTGTGTGGAGTGGAAAGGGTTAAGTGTTACTAAATTAAATAAAAAATATTTGGTGTCTGGTCTAATCGGTGGTTGCAATTTTCAGCAAAAAGGAATTTAGCCCAAGATCAATCAGTGTTATTTTAGCGTTAGGTTAATCTAGTGCAAATATAATTGAGTAGTTTTATTCCATTATTAGGAGTTAGGGTTCAGGTTAGGACTGTAAATAAACAAAGATGCTGATCCATTTAGTTTTGTGCCATGCATCAATAATTTTTTTTTTTAGTAATTCAAGGCTAGTAAAAATTTAAACATAAAAATAGTTAACTAATGCTAAAGTTTATTTACTATTTCTTTATGAGCCTGCATAAATTATTACAGTTGTTAACTTTTCATTTATTTCAGAATTTCATTTGTACACAATGTTTATTATTTTAAAGTAGGTTAATCCAGAGCAAATATGATTAATATTACTTTATAAACATTATTCAGAAGACAAAGTTTTTGCTTTTACATTTGAATGTTATCAGCCCTGAGTTTCGTGCTAATAGAAGATTTAGTTATTTGAATCAAAGCATTGTTGACCAGTAAAATTTTTTATTGAAAATGAAAGTGCTTTATCATCTGTGATGCCATATTTTGAAGATGCCTGGATCGGTAAACTAACAAAAGTGGAGTACAACATCAGCCAGGTTTTTTGCTTGTGTAGTGGAACTGGGGTACAAGCACAATCCAATGCCTAACCAGAATAAACAATACTGTCTAGTATTTTAATGGCTGCACATAAAATAATTGTACAGTTCTTGAAGCCATAAAGAATTATCAAAGCTTAGCAAATGGAGCAATTCCTTGCTGGTCAACCACCATATGCCATTAAATGGGTTTATGAATATTAATAGTAAGATAAAGTTTTTGCTTTATACATATGAATGTTGTCAGCCCTGAGTTTCGTGCCAATAGAAGATTTAGGTATTTCATTCAAAGCCTTGTTGGCCAGTGAATATTTTATTGAAAATGAAAGTGTGTTAACATGTGACTCCATATTTTGAAGATGCCTGATTTGGTAAACCACAGGAGAGTAAATCATCACCTTGTGTAGTGGAACTGCTAAACAAACCCAAGTTTTTTTGCTTGTATAGTTGATGCTATACAAGCACAATCCATTGCCTACCAGAATAAACAATATGATACAATTAATAATCTAGTATTTTAAAGGCTGCACATCCAACTAATTGTAGAGTTCTTTGAGCTATAAAGACATATCAGCGCTTAGCTGAAAATAAGCCTACAAATGGAGCAATTCCATTTAACACCATATGCCGTTAAACGGTTTATCAAGATTCAGCAAAAAAAATTGCAAAAATATGTGTTAGATTACCACATACACAAATTCTTGAATACCTGAGTACATAATTTAACTTACTAAAATGTTATTACTCACATTTATGTTTTATTGTATTAGATTGTTTCGAATTTGTAAGTTTTCATTTCTATTGTTTTAAATCTATTTACCAAAAAAAAATAAAACAATACTTAGGTTATTGTATATACAGTACAATGATTTTATTTTTACAACAAATTAATTACTTAATTATTTTAAAATTTTCTTTATTCTTGTTTTATTCATCAACTTTAGAAAAACTGTTACAATTTTATTTGCGTTGGATTAATATACGCTAAAATAACCTTCTCTGAAATGCTGTTTTGAATTACCTCGATGCTGAATTGATCTGGTGCTGAACACTCGATAAAAAGTTGACATTATTTCAATTAAAACTTCTAAAAAGTGACAAATAAACACTTTACATATTATACAATTTAATAGCCTATGTGCAAGTGAGAACCAGTTTGACTTTAACAAAGATGGGAACAGTGAGTCATTCACGGTTCCGATTCGTTCAAACCAGTCAGTTCATTCATGAGTCACCCATACTACTCCAGTCACATGATCATTTACTGTATGTGTCCTACTAAAAATATAAAACAAATGTAATCCGTGTTCAAGACTGCAAATGTTTACAATTACTGTATATAATTGATTCTATAATAATAAAACAAAATGTTCTCTTGCAAAATTCAATTAAGAAAACAAAGATAATTGATTTGTTTATATTTCAAACCAATGAAAAGGCTAAAATAATGAAACATTCATCATGTAAACTTGTTTTTCAGAACTTTTCACAATAAGAGACATTTTATTTTCATTATATATTACTTTAAATAATAAAGTTTATCATGATTATCTTTTTTTCTTAACAATTTGTCGTAAAGAGAAGCAACAAATAAATTTTGAAGTCTTTTGTTTATTATTTTACAATCTAAAATAATAAAAAGACTGTTCCAAGTTTTTTTATTCATTTTTTTTCTTATCCCTTTCCCTGTACACATATTATGAAGTCATCATATGGCAAATGGGTCGTGTACCAATGGTCATAATGCCTATGTAACAAACTCTTTTGTACAGATTACTAAAAAAAATAGCCAATGAACGTGGTTAAGGGATGATGTGAAAGAAACAATGTAAAAAATAACCACGCAGTTTTACTGATTCCAGGGGTGGTTTTAGAAATATATTTTGGATGGACCCATAATCCCATATAGAATATTTTTTGCATATATATACAGTATATATATATGGGGGAGACCGTTTGTACAGTTCTGTCTAAATGTTATCAGCTGGGGATTTGGGGGCTGCTGGAAGCCCCTCAATGGTTCCAGGGGCAGAGTCCCTGAAAGCTGTTAGTCTTTAAGGATTTTAAATACTTAAAATGAGTTCAGCTGATACTTAAAAAAATACCAAATTTATAATCATTTAAATAGCATATAAAAAGTTGTAATGAGAAAGAATATTTTCATAGTTTTATAAAAATGCAATAATCATTTAATGCATTTTATTACTTCAGCTCTCTCTCAATACTACATCAGACTATAGTTTTCGTTTTGTTGATTTTCTTTTGAAGTCCAGGATATTTTAAAGATTGTTTTTCAAAATGTAAATGCTTTTGCAATTTTTAATGTTTGACTGCTTGTATAAAGAAAGTGATTGATTATATGAACAAGTTGTTTTATCTCTACAAATGTATAAATTTATAATTTTAAAAATAATTTTATTGTAAAATCTTGACAGGAAATAATAAATTCAAAGATAACTTTAAATCGTTATCATTAATAACTTGTATAATAGTCAAATAATTCTTAACACTGATATACTGTATTGTATATAAAGTATATACTATATATATCTAGGCTTACCATATTTTTTATTTCTCAAACCGGGACATCCAAGGGCATAGTCGGGAAGGGGGGGGGGGGAAGGGGCAGCGTCAAAAAAAAGCTTAAGAAAAAAATTAGACTAGCTCATAACCTAACAAAGTGTTCCAACAGCTAAAAAAAAAAGCTTATCAAAAATATAGGCTTATACACAGTATATCGCAATCTATACTACAACTCCATACACACACACACCAAAATTATTTTATGGCTACACCCTTGGGGACATCAGAGATTCGGAAGCATTTCTATGATAATGTGGGGAGTTATGTATTCAGATTAAGGTTGTCCTGTGATTTATTTTTTGAAACTAGGGGACCGGGAGCTCCGGCAAATATTTAAGATGTCAATATAGTTCTTTAATAATCTCATTTTAAATAAGTAAATAAATTATTTACTTATTTAGCCTTTTGAAACCATTTATTTTTCACTTGAAATGCTTTCACTTTTTTTTTAGAAACGTAAATTCTAACTGTAAATCGCTAGTTAAGCATTATAGAAACATCAACTAAAAAACGAAACTATCAACTTTCTGTGGAGCATGTTGATAAAACAAATCATTGCCTTTTCTATGTCTTTACTCTATTGGCTAAGAAAGAATAGAACATCAATGTAAATGTTGCTTTGAGCTGCTCCCATTTATGAATAACTAAATAACCAAGTACGAGTTTTTTTTAAATTCTTAAAACTTTGGAAGAAATAAATTATTTATTTCAGTCTACTAAATCTTTAAAAATTTATTTAACATAACATGATTATTTTATAAAAACTGGTACAAAATTACAAACCGGCCAGGACAGTGTTTAAAACCGGGACAATCCTGGTCAAATCGGGACATATGGTAGGCCTATATACAGTATATCCTAATCTATAGTATGCCACTGGTTATACTATATTAATAGCATTATCTTACACCATCTCTTTATTTTCAATTAAATGACAAACATATATATTTATTAAAACAAGAATCATTTTGGAATGTGAATGAAAAAGAAAATACAAAAGTTTGGAGAAAAGTCAAAGATAGATTACATTTGAATTGTGTGCAGTTTCTAGATCACATACACTGATGTGTCACACATCAGTCATTAGCGTGTCTCTTCCCAAAGCATACATATTATATTTTCAACAATCAAAGTTTTAATATATTTTTAAAAATAAAGTAAATGTACCAACAATATAAGCACTGCAAACTACTATTTTCAGGGCATAGAGTTATCTTGAAATCAAATGAGTAGCTATATCGAGAGCTTTGAGAATAAAAAAAAAAATACTCTTAACTCTACTGAGTGTCACAATTTTCTTTTTCATATCGTCAGGGTATCACAACAGAAAAAAAGTTTGGAAATCAATCTTCTAGATGACACTTTTTAAAAAAAAAAAAATTAAATTTTTATGTGTATGGAGGAGCGATGACAATCGCTAATCAGACTAATCCGACACTGTCTATTACGACAAACATACCTAATAAGTGTAGGCCCTATTCTGGATGCTTATTTGTCTTAATATGCTGGATTTTTCAGCATTAATTTATAAATTTTCTCCTTGCTTAACCATCAAAGTCTGGGTGTATATGGGCCCACCCTGCCCAATTGCTAAAACCACCACTGAGTATGGATTAGGATTGAGGCATAATTATTGATTCAATGAATAGGAAAAGGAGTGTTGTGTTGGAAAGAACTGTAAATAAAATAATGCAGCAGTTGATCCATCAGGTGCTTATAAATAATGCTCGACCCAGTCATAGACGATTGGCTGTTTCTGAAGTAATCTGTGCCGAGAGGTTTGCTATACAGATTGTCTAAATTAGTTTACAATAAATAACAGGAATTGCTTATTGATTTGTAAGGGAAATAATTATAATTTTTAATCTTAAAAAAATAGTTTTTCACTGAAAGAAAAAAAAATAGGTATAATTATTTAAAAAAAAAAAAAAAAAAAAGTATATTTACTGTACATTGCCCAGTTAATTGTTATGATTTGATAATTTCTATTGTAGTTAGTCCTCATAAATTGGATGGGAGAACAATAAGAATTCTTCTTCTTTCCCAACATTAATATTTAAAGAGCAGACATTTTTGTTTACCGTATTTTTAAAATTAATTTTGAAAAAAAAAAAAAAAGTGGCAGCGATTATTTGAAGATTTCAAGATTGTTTCATGAAGAAATTTAAGACACGGCATGCCCCTAAAGAAAAAATAAAATAAACATTATAAATACATACCATAAAATTTTAAGTAAAAAAAATGTGAATACAATATGAGTACAGCTAGAGTGTAATGTATATGCTTACTCTATAGGCCTTTTTACCAGTTATATTTATGCCAAAAATAAGGTAGCAGGTCTGTCTGAAGTGATTATGGTATAACCCACCCCCTTTGCCCCAGCAAAATTAAGATATTTAGAATGGACCTTAGGTTGATGCGTGATCTTTGCTAATTACATGTCAGTGGTGTTGTGTGGTATTAGTTTTTCCTTGTCTGCAAATTTGCAAAATTATAAAATTTAACGCATTATTGCAATTTAAACAGATATGCTGATAAATCTCTGGGTTTGGGCATTGTCTCACAGCAGGAGCATTTGGGGTTGTTCCTTATATTCTGTTGTTTTTGCCGGGCTGGTTTGTAGTGGCTTTGATTGAATACACCCAGAGCTGTATTTATGCATAGGTTTTATGGGCCCAGGGAGACAAAAAAAAATGAACACTATATTTTTAAAAATGAGTTTCATAATGGCTGTAGATGCTTAAATTTTTTTTTATGACCAGTCAGTTTTTTTTTTCCTTCTGAATTTTAACCAGATGCAACGATAAAAATAGCCATAATTTTACCAACTGTTAAAAAAAAAAAAAAAATTAAGGAAAAAAATTAAAAATTGGGTCAACTAAGACGGTTATTATTTGCATCTTTTTCTCATTGAACAATACTTAGTTCAAAGTATTTGTAATTTTAATTTTATTAAAAATGAAGAGAGGGAAAACAAATCATAATTTTAATGTTTTGTTTATGGTAAAGTTTAATAAATAAAAGTATTTTTTGAGTTTGAAATATTATCAAGTTCGTAAACAGAGACACAGTTGTAAAAATTGGCCAAAAATGAATAAATTTCAAAAGAATCGTTGTCACAAACATCATGTAAAAGATTATAGAACTTTTGATCTAATCAACAATATTGAAAATTTTATAAAAAAAGTTTCATTTACTGTATCTATTAAGGTACCATGTAAAGTTTGTACTGAATTAATAAACATTGGTGCAGGAAAACAAAATGGGCATCAATTATCCATTTGCCTTTCCTATGTTAAGTTAGGAACCTGGATAAAGTAAAGAGAGGTCATTTGTCAAGAATGAAATAACATCCACAACCTCACATTAAACTTGGACCAATTAAACGTCAAATGTAACGGATTTTTTTTATTTATTTATTTTATTGATTTTCAAAGATAATTACTAGCCTATAAAAAAAAATTCCACTGGAAAAAAAATATTTAAAAATGCATAAAAAAAGTTATTTAAAGATAAAATTAAGACTATTGCTATCCTGTCTGAGATTACAATTTGAAGATTCCACATTTTTTTGGGTCTGGGATTAATTTGATGANAAAATAGCCTCTACAGCTGCTTTCTTTGTAATGATTTAACATGTAAACAGAGGTATTTTCAATCTGTATTAAAGGTCATTTTGGTTTTTAAAAAAACAAATTGGACCATAATAGTACAAAGGAAGAATTTGATGATGATTTTTTACAAATATTTAAACATTTAGACCATATGATATCCAGCTTTACGCTGACAAATATAACAAATATTCTATAGTTAAGTATAGCAAGCTGTATTCATTTATAGCCTATGATGTCACAAAATATCTCCCCTGGTGTGTAAAGTGGACAATGTTGTTTTAAGGGTGAGGAGCTAGAAGACAGTTATTTTAAAAATTGAATTGTAAATAACTTTTTGTTTTTAATTTTTTTTTTTTCTGGTGAAATTTTTTTTTTTTTATGGTTAGAAAAATCTTTGAAAATCAATAATTAAAAAAAATTAAAAAAATCCGTTACATTTGACCTTTAATCTAATGTGTTTACAAATTCATTTCAGCCTTAATTTCATAAATGTCAGTAGGTTATCAACTTGATAATATTCAGAACTCAAAACACTTTTATTTCAATGTTGTTTTTTCTTCTTATTTTGAAAACAAACCTTCTACAGCTAAACCTAAGGACTGAACTCATTTACAACAAATAAATTTGTTACTTGAGAATCAATTTGCATGGAATTTGATATGCAGGAATATCATCTAATAAACCTTATTATAGCCTAAAATCAACTCCGAATCAAGACAGAAAATTGTTTTAGTAACGCTTATGCGTATATGATTCCTAATTAAAGTGTTTTTCAAATGCTGCGCTTGTTTAATGCTCGGAGTTAAAAGCAGGATGGCCCATGGCCATTGAAATAGCTAAATACGGGCTTGTATGCACCGCCTTTAATCCAACCCTGTGCCTGCAGGTACCATGGCGCCCGTTGACCAATTTGTGTGTACCCGTCGCTATTAGATCATGAAACAAAAGCTTGTCCACATTAACTTGGCAACGTCCTGATCCCATTGATTTAGATTTTGAATGGTTAGGCAACCAATTTAGGCAGTTGTTTTCTTGTAAATTTATAATAAACAATATTTCTTTTTATAAAAAGTAATATTATTTAACCCAATTTTCTTATAAATTGACCTCTCTAATTCCACCTTTTGTGCCAAGTGCACACACACAGCCGAAATGAGTAGTGGTGGGGATAGAGAATTGTCTAAATATGGGCGATACAATCCAGATTCTCCCATGTTTTTGACATCTGCGCATATATTTTCGTCATTACGGAAAATATAGATGGTGCCCGCCACCCTACTGGTATTTTAGAATGTGCTCTAGGGTACAAAAAAGGTTAGGAACACCTGCTATAATCATTAGTACATAGTTTTATTTGGCAGCCTAGGCTATCCACTGTATTATTGTTCAATATAAAATGCCATGCCTTAGTACTGTATGATCATCATAGCCTACATAACAAAATGCAATAGATGTTAGGCTAGCATGTGATCCTGAAAAAAAAAAAAACACATTTTTAGGTTGCAGTTATTTTTTTTTTAAAGTCTGAAATGGTTCAGAATAAAATCAGAATTAAACTTCACCATAAAAATATGGTTTTATTTTAAAGCCGAGATATATAGAATTATGAAAGATTAAAAATATTCAGAAAAGCAGTGTTAAATAGAATAAATACTATATATCTTGGTTTTAAAAAATGAACATTTTACAACTGACCCATTATTTTTCTTATATATAATATCTATGTTACCAACAAACCAACTCATTTTATTAGCATTTTTTTATTTATTTGATTTGACATTAAATCATAACATTTCTCAGACTGACATAATTTCCAATAATTTTGTAAAACCCAGAATTCTGTTCAAGTATAAAATTTGGACACATTTTAAATTACTCTACTGGAGGGCATGAGCTAACAGAAAATTGCTGCAATGGAGAAATAGACAATCCCCACCTAATACTCTAATGAATGCCTATTTTGTAGGGGCTAGCCATTTGGGAGTTTAGTTTTTGTCCTTACCATCTGATTACTAAACATCATCGTTCAAATTTAGAAAAGCACTGTGTAAAATTTAATTACACTGGAAATTTCAAATGAAGTTGTAGGTGCAGATCTACCATAAAACTAATGAAGTTTGTCAGTGTGTGTGTGTGGGGTGGAGAGATTAATCAAATTTTCATCACATCTGTCATGAAGTTTAATTGTGCAATCAAATATAAGCAGGAATTGAAAGGTGTTATCAATAAATATTTATTTAAATTACATTTATCACAATTCAGTTTTACAGCCGAATGTCCCAGGACATATACTGTATATATGGTATAAGCTAAAAAAATAAAAATGCCAAAATTATATATAAAAAAAAGTTGAATTAATTTATTTAATCAATACAATAGAAAATTGTACCCAAATGATTGCAGTGGCTTATATAAAATGTTAGAAGCCAAATGATAGCTCAAGTTAAAACGAACTTGCACCGCGTGAGTTTTGGATTGTAATTAGCACAAGGATTTTCATATGTGTAAGCATAGGATTGGTGGAATTTTTTTGTTAATGACAAACCCTGTTCTTTGAAAACAGCTCTACAATTGAGACAGTGGCTGTTCCTAATTACCCAACTGCCAATACTGATCACGATGAGATTACCTCAACATATAGCTACCCACTCCCTGAGGTAGAGAAGACTAAAGGTCCAACCTCAAGTTGCAAGGGTTAAAATAAAATGTAGCTGAAGCAAATTGAGGCTTCAAAACTTTGTTAAGCATAAGCTCGAGCATTATTTCCCTATTGGTAGTTAGCTGAGATACAAATATTGTATCTCCAGTGTCGACCAATCTATGAATAATACTTGTTTTGCAAATGATTTTGTAACAATAAACCATATTGAATCTAACATTATATCCAGGGTATTAGTTCTGTGCATCAATTTGAATAGACCACCATCTATATTTTTATTTTAGGATTCGGAGCTCTTTTATTACAGAAAGGCCCATATTGCTAAACAAAAGTAAATCATGAACGTGCCATCTCCAAATCGTACCATGACCACACTGCATCCCTAATAAAATCCAGTAATTTGCTACCCACAGGCACTGCTATGGTCACAAAATAGATGGACTCAAATAGATAAAAACTGTCAATTGTGTAAATAAATATAGAGGAAACATTAGAATACTTTATGCTAGATTGTAATTATTTCAATAATGAAAGAAGGGTAATTTCAGAAGCAACTGATAAGAGAATTAGTAAAAATTTTATCTTGGCTTAACAAATTTTAAAAGGGACTCAACAAAACTATGGAATATTTGGCCAAGGCATGGATTAAAAGTGATAAACGGGCTCAATAGGGAAGCTGAAAAGCACATGTTACGAAGTCTATTTCCCGCATATCTCCAGACTGTAATTTGAAATGGGTAAAATTTTAAAGATGTATAGGCTAGCCCTTTTCAAACATGATTTTAAAATGGCCTTTTATTACGTTTAGTATTTAGATGAAAAATAAAATTTAAGTAAATAGATGAGTCAGAAATCTTCAACAAAATAGCCAAAATGTCACTGATCAAAATGAAGTCTTGACACTGAATATTTAAAAATGTAGTCTAATGATTAGAGAAGCGTGATAACACATTTTTCCAATACTCAATATTCTGAAATTAAAAATAAGCTCTTAAATACAGAAAACTGCTCAAAAAAGAAGTCGTACATCATTTCACTGGTTTAATCTTCGAGCAGGCGCGCATAAATTTTTAACATGAATAGTCGTGCGTCGTAATTTGTACGATTCATAGAATCCTAGGTATAAAGGTTTCTAAATATGTGTAATAATGAAATTAGAAAAATAAACTAAATATATTTAATTGAATAATGAAAAGTTTATTATTTTACATTTAAATAAAATATTCAATGATATAGCCTACCTGTATAGGTCTATCTAAATTAAATCTGAAATATAAAAAAAAAATA
>PXIH01S0019491.1:6819-17633 GCA_003024985.2 Euperipatoides rowelli
AATTTACATTAATGGGATATAGGCTATAATTTTTACAGCACATCCAAGTAACGTACGTTTTTAACCTGGTTGCAGCAGCTGCTGTTGTATTTATTACGACCGTGTTTTCATTATTAAAAAAAAAAAAAAAAAAAAACCCTGTATAGCCTATCTGTGCCATCTAATGCAGAAAATATTAATTAATTTACATGCCTAATAAATTAAATAATACGCAAGAACAGAGAAATAGCGTTCTAGCAAAGAGAAGGCTATCGAAAAAGATTTTGCACGTGGAAATAGCGGGATACACAAAATTATGCTGGTAAATGTTGCATTTGAAATTAGCCAGATGCTCGTTGAGAGGGTTAATAAAGATATATTTTTGTGCACAAAATTAATACATACACTCATCCCTATCATATTTAATTATCCTTACTAGCAGTAAACTTCATCCTTATCTACATGAACTTTAACCGTTGGTCTATTCTTCTCATCAGCAGTGTTACTTTAAGATGTTTTTTTCTTAATTGGTTTACATATAATGTTTATAAAATCATAAATAAATCTGAGTAATTTTTATTTTATGGTCAACCGTTATAAGTTCAGAAAGCCTAGCAATTTTAATTTTTTTTTTGTTTTTATGTTAGATTATTTTATGCCATTAACATTTCTTAAAAATGTAGTTTTTTTTTTATGTTCACTAAATTTTTCCCTTGCACGTTATCATGCACATTTTTATTGTTGTCCGCTCGAGATGGGGCTAAAGCCCACTAATTTTAGATTCCCGTTGAAAAATTTTAAAACGCCCATGAAAGGTATAACCAAAAATTATATTTTCTTTGACAATTTAATCTTTTATTTGATATTTGTCATACCGGTACTGTATGTTTAATCCAATTTCCACTGTTTTGAAATCCATTATTCATTTATTGACAGACAAACACATTTTCATATTTTTTTTAAAATTGCATTATTCTTAACCACTAAGTTTTATTTTTTTTTGGATTCAGTTCAGTTACTTCCCTTATTCATTTTAGGTTTTTACACTTTTACAATAGGTTGAAAGGTATACAGTATATAAGCTTTAGATTACTGATAGGAGTTCCACCTAAATTGAACTCAGCCTCCTATAAAACCCTTAGTTGTATAACATATTAATATTTTCAAACTTGTTCCATGTGTATTCTGGTAAGTTTATTTCATGTTAGTATTATTTTATTTTATTATGTATGCAATGCGCATTCGCTGAGCATCTGTAATGGCGGATTAAGCTATCAATAAAGCATGTTATATCATACCCTGTTATATGGTATATCTTATGTAAAGAATCTAACAATGGTGACGAAGATGGGATTGTCAAAAATGGTAACGACGGCACGAGCAGTGACAATCTGATAATAAAAAGTATTTATTGTTGCATATTAATACCGACCAAAATGCCGTTTATTGGAAAGCTAGAATGTTTTGATGAAACGATGGAGGATAATAACACATATTTGCTGCGGATGAAGCATTACATAATGGCAAACGAGATTGAGAATTCGCAGAAGGTGTCTGTGCTATTGACTGTGTTGGGTCAAAGATGGTTAAACTTTTAAGTGAATTTACTAGCCCCCGAATAAAGTGGACAGTATAATGACGTTCTGGTAGCAGTGTTGGTGTCATTTTTAGCCAAAATGATTAACAATTGTTGAGCGGTTTAAATTTAATAGTAGAATGCAACAGCCAAATGAGACTGTAACAGAATATGTAGTACAAATAAAACAATTGTCATCTACTTGTCAATTTGGGCTGTTTTTAAAAGAAGCATTACGAGACTGCTTGGTGAGTGGATTACACGATGACTATACGTCAGAAACTTTTAACAGATGAATTGGATTTTGATCAATCATATGAACGAGCAAAAATGTTGGAGGAAGTGATTAAAAATAAAAATACCTTTGTTACAGAAAGTGTACACAGGGTGGATTATAGACAATTCTCAAACTCAAAGAAACAATTAGAGAGTGAAGGTGATAGGGACAGACCACATCAAAATACAGAGTGTACTGTATGTGAAAAGAAAAATCACTTGGCAGTCAGAAGTCGATTTAAAACCTATAGGTGTAACGTATGTAGGCAGGTGGAACATTTATCTAGTGTGCGTAAAAAAAAAAATAAGGCTAGTGTTGTAAAAAAAATATCCGTTCTATAGAAATGTCACATAATGATGATTCTTCAAGTGAAAATGAAAATAAAATATTCACATTATATAATATTTACAGTGTGTCTAAGGACACAAATGCATACAAATTGGAATTAGACGTCAACAATCATTTACTTAGTCTAGACATTGACACTGGGGCATCCTTCACAATGTTGTCAGAATGGATATATCAAAGGTATTTTTCAAACGTTCAGCTTGAATCATGTAGTCATATTAAATTGACTGCTTATTGGTACCCACAACCATTACCACTATTGGGTCAGGTAAAATTGAAGGTGAAATATAATATTAGTATAGATCTAGTAGCCATAGTGATGAGTGGTGAGTGTAGGCTACCGTCATTGATGGGTCGGGACTGGATTAAAAAATTTATTATTTTGTTATTTCCGATGTCAGGGCAGGAAATTAATAGTGTGCACTGTGCAATCTGATAGTGTTATTTTTCCATCAGTATTTGAAAAAAAATTGTGGACAGATAAGGCAGTTTGAAGCTAATATTGTGTTAAAAGATAACACAACACAAGTGTTTTGCAAAGCACGCTTTATCTCCTATGCCTTAAGTGTCACAGTGGAAGCTGAATTAAAAAGGTTAGTGAAGGAAGGTGTGTTGTACTCCGTTAAACACAGTGATTGGGTTACTCTCTGGTAGTTATCTCGAAAGTAGGAACAAAGGTATTCGTATTTGTGCCGATTTTAAATGTCGGTCAACCCATATTTAAATAAGAAGCACTACCCATTGCCTAACCCAAAAGATATTTACGCTTCGCTGGCCGGAGGTAAGGTATATTGTACCTTAGATTTATCGGAAGCATGCATATCTCCAGCTTCCAGTTTGTAAGGAATCACAACATTTACTTACTGTTAATACTCTCATAGGGTTATTCCGTTATACACGGTTGCCATATGGAATTGCAACAGGACCAGCACTGTTTCAGGCTGTAATGGACCAAACTATGTGCAATGTACCGGGTGTATAGTATGCTGGGAAGGTTGCAAAAATATATTAGAGTAAGATTGGATAAATGTGAATTTCTAGTGAAGTCAAAGTATTTGAACATAAATCAGTTCAAAAGATGGCCGCTGCTAGGTTGCAGAGATGGGCGATTCTGTTTTCAGCTTATGACTAAAATCATTTACAAAAAAGGGTCAGAAATTGCAAATGTGGATGGTCTATCTCGACTTCCACTGCACAGAGTAATGAATAGTTGGAGAGGTAAAGCAATTATTTTTTTACCTGTGCATTATTTTTGTAATTTTGTAGAGAATTGTGATCCAGTCGTAACAGCTAAAGAAATAGCAGATGCTACACAAAGGGATGAAGTATTTAAACAAATTTATCAATTTGTGATGAATGGGTGGCCTGGCCAACCTTCCAATGCCAGATTGGCCAAATATTGAGAATGAGCAAAATTGTTTGACCATTGGTCAGAGGGTCATTATTCCAAGCATCTATCAGGTTGAAGTACTAGAGTTGTTACATGCATGTCATCAGGGAATAGTAAAAATGGAGTTTGCCAGATCGTTGGTCTGATGGCCAGGTATTGATGAATGGATTCAAAACAGAGTAAGGACGTGACCCATGTCAGATAAATGCCCGCATGTCTGCTAGATTACCAGTCATGTAATGGCCGGTAAGTCATAGAAAATGGGAGAGGGTGTAGCCCAAGGGGACCTGGAAAGAATAAGTAAGCGCTTCCCCTGGCTACTCTTCGCTGCCAGATATTGCAGGATATTGGACTTTGAAGATTATGATAAATTGGGCGCCATTTACGATTATCTCGCCTTCTTACGCATTTGCTAGCTCTAAGTATGCACTCGGTAGTCACAAGGTATAACACGGATCTGGCCAATAACACAAAATGGTTGGGCAAGAAAAACAAGCAAATGTGCTAAAGCAACATTAGGGAACAAACACACGACACAGATCTCTTTTGTAAGCTCGTGTTTTATTGACCCAAGGGCTCATACACCAGGAAAAACACCACAAGCAAATAAAATATAATAAAGATAGTGTAATAGCTCGTTATTGCGACTTTACAGAATAATACCCCTCACGATTACAAACACAGTAGGCTATTCTCTCTCAACACAAATTACAAACAAAAGGGGAAAAATGATACCAGTAATACAATGTGATAAATAAACAATGCAGTCTGCTATCTACACTAAGCTAACAGCCTACCCTTATCTGCCTGCACAAGAAATAATCACACTCTTAACAATAATAATAATAATGACAATAACGTCACACTCACCCTGTTGGCCAAACATCACTCACACAGCCGAGCTCGTTTAATTGTCCGTTCTGGATGTCAAATATCCGCGCTGTTAAAGTCTGCTCGCTGTTTACCCTGGCCAAGGCACTCGATAACTCTACCATATAATGGTAACCTATGGCGCTTCGATCACGGTTTTGGGAAACTGTAGCACAAATACGATGTTATGCACCAGTATATTGGTCTTTCGTGGCTCCTCGTCCTCGGTAATTTCCTTGTGTGTCTACCTCGGTCTCATCAGCCTTTGGAAAGATATTTGGGTCTCCTGCCACTGACGTCTGGTTTGCTAATGACTGTGGAGCCTTGCAAAAACTTCTATAATGACTCTGCACTAATCCACAGCTGAGGGCTACTTTTCTGCTCCTCCCGGGCTAATAGCAATAAAAATCCTGAAAATATTGTGAGGTCCTGCACAACCACCTTACTCCAGGGTCGTCCGGCTCTCCTAACTTCTAATTTCTAGTGGGTCTTGGCTGGAATTGGTCTTCAACCGGTACAAATACTAATTTTATCTGAAAAGTTCTTTTTATCTGCTTCTATTAATATTAATTTCACAATCTCCATTATAATGCTCTGCTATTATGATAAGTCACTTCTCCCAGATAAATTCAACTGTAAATGTTATTATTAGGCAATTCCACAATCTTCAACAATATTCAGGTGTTGCCTGTTCGAAGCCTGCTTTTCCTCTTTTTCTTTTTTAATTTCACCCCCAATCTTAAATCATTTCGAACGCACTTTCACACTATCATCATAATTCGTTCTCCTAATTGGCTGCCACCACCACGCTATAACCTATACTTTTCATCTCCTGCACGTTTACAAATAATAAAAAAATAAAATAACCCCGTGGCCTTATTACATAAAAATATTGATTCACAATAAATACTTTTATAACTTTTTTTTACAAATTATCTTTGAATAAAAATAAAATTACTACGTACATGTTTTGTTTGCATATAAAACAAAAATAAAATCATAGCCTACTCTTGCTAACTAATAATATAAAAATACAAATTATTCCAGATTCTTTCCCCCCTTAAGTCGCAATTTACATTATTTCTTACACCAATATGCATTACGCTTATTACACACTCCCCGCATCACATTTCAACAACATATAATTAAACTTGTTTTTTACAATAATATTACAACTATTTCTTCAATAATATTACAATTAATTTTTACAATAATATTACAATTTTAGAATTACTTTCTAACAAACAAATCGCACACTATTGTTCTTATTTATTCTACATGAACATAATTTTTAAATCATCACTTGTGTGATTTCCTATGACCAGACCACTTACTCCAAAAAACCTGTACTGCTGTTCCCCCTATCCCTGGTTATAATCATCGGTAATCATAATCCCCTAAATAATCATTGTAGCCATAGGCCGATGTCTATAAGGGTATACATGGATTATGCGCAAATGAAATATCGAGATGTTAAATACAACTTCCTAGTGGCAATTGATTAATATACCAATTGGATGGAAGTGGAAATCATGTCCTCAACTACTACAGAGAAGACCATTAAAAATTAAGAACCCTATTTGCTGCATACGGACTGCCTGAACTCCTTGTGTCTGATAATAGAACACAATTTGATTCCAGGGAATTTCAGGAATTTGTGACAAAGAATGGCTTTAGATAAATCTTCACACCTGCGTATCATGCTAAGAGTGATGGGCAGGCTGAGAGAGCTGTTCAAAATGTTAGTGCTTTGGGAATGTGATAAATGGAAAAGAGAAGCTGTCATTGCAACATTTGGTAGATAGTTATTTGTTCTGTTATCTAAATACACCACATGTAACAACCGGACAGACTCCGATCGAGGTGTTCTCAGGAAGAAGGCCGGGGACCTTCCTCTCTATGTTAGAACCCTGTTTTTCGGACATGATAGACCAGAAAAAGCAAAAACAAGAAGAAAGCAGAATGAAAAGTGCTTACCAGTGTTAACATATGCTGTGGGAGATGAAGGAAAAATGGCTGCCGGGGAAGATTACAGTATTAGACAAAAAGGATTGTTAACCTTCATTGTGGAAGTACAGAATCACCAGTGATTTGTGCATACTGATGATTTGCGCCATCGATATAAGGCCAAGCTGACTGCCCAGGAGCACTATCGAGAGTTGATGCTTCCTGAAGGGGGTCTGATTCCAGCACCAAGGGAAATGGTTTCGTCGGAGGCAGTGTCAAACACGATCTCCTCTCCAGGCCCCTCCAGAGAAGGAGTGTTTCGACCACCTCCAAGATAAACTTAGGGGATCCACATGGACCAGGAAGCCTATTGATAGACTTAATTTATAGCATATGTTCATGCTAATCTGGGGGGAGTGTTATATATTATTTATTTAAACAAAAATGATTTAAGCCTATAAATGGGTCAATGCAATGTTCATTCACTGAGCATCTGTGTAATGGCGGATTAAGCTATCAATAAAGTACTTCAGGGTTATTGTATTAGAAAACGAGTCTTTCATAGATTAGTGTTTACGCCCCCTAAAAAGCTTTTGATCTACAGTAGTAGGTGCTTTAAAAACTGCCATCTTCTATAACATATTTGCAATGCTTAGAATTGTTAGGGTTTTGGTGTATTTGTATCTCACAGTAAGAAGGTAATAAAGATGCAATTGGCTTGGTCCTATTGTACTTTTTAATGTTTGTGAATACAAATAGTCTTATATTTTACCCTTATAATATCACTCGTTTTTTAGTAAAAATTTGACATGTTACACTATGGAGTGTATGCAAGCACCCTGGACAGTTTATAGGCTTATATTGACTTGAAGTTGATCTTTTTTTTTATCAAAGATTTGTCCAATGTGCCAAAATTAAACAAATGTTGATGCCATTTTGGCCTAATGTGCCGAAATTAAACAAAAGTTGTCATTTTTTCATACTAATACTTCCATTAACATATGTTAATAGTTAGGCCTATTGAATATACTGTAAATAAATAGTACTCACCACATCTGCAATTATAGAGCTGCTTGTTTAATAAATGAAAATGATTCTTATTTTATGCCATTTTACATTTGAATATATACGGTAGTATATTTTATATGATAGAGATTTTCAGCGGTATGCCACAAATTAAAGTATTCTTTGAAATTTTAACGTGCCATCTTTGGCACACGTGCTACTTATTTGTCATCCCTTGGCTAATAGGAATGATTTGAAATCGATAATTTTTAAAAATTTTAAAATTATTTCAACTTAAATTTTGAATATCATTAATTAAAAAATATATTTTTTTCAGTTACTTATTTCTTATTTTAACCAAGCATTTTTCTTTGAAGATTTTTTTTCACAAAGAAATATGAACTTATTCCTAATTTTGAAAAGGTTGTCCTTGACCTATCTAGAGATTCAGAATAAAATTATCATCTTCTCACTATTGTTCCTGTTGAGTTTAATTTTTTTTCACTTATCACAATCTTTATTTGTCAACAGATGGATTGATCATTATGCCAACTTTTTTTTCTTTCCCTCTCTTTTTTTTTTTTTCCTTTTTAATTTGCTTCTGTTTGGTTTGCCTTTTTAAACCTGTGCAGCTGTGCTCAACAAAATTTCAGTGCAGCTCTATCCTGTGAGCAATTTCTCATTAAAGAAACCAAATTTTAGATCATGAGAAATGAATACTGTATGCAAGATCATGAAGAATACTTGAACTGGAATTGTGACATCATTGTTTTTCAGTGTTACTATGGTGACATTAAAATGTACTTAATTTTTTTTCAGAATTTTTCAAATGTACTTATTTATTTCTATGTTCATTCCTATCATGTGATGTTTTCTTTGTGAGAGCAGTGACATGTGATAGCAGATGGCTTACTTCCAAGTCACATGATAGTTTATTTTTAGATTCTCACTGTGCTGCTGGCTTATCTAATTGGCATTAGCCTAACCTCTTTTTACTCCAATCTCATTGAATTTTTGTATTGTGTTTCCCCAAGATAATTTAATAAAAAGAAAAAAATATTCAAAGAAAATGTTATTTTTAAATTTATTTAAAATCCATCAATTATAAACTCTTGTTTATTATTATAAATGGCAGTCTTATTATTATTAGTCATTCTGCTTCCCAATTGAGTGCCCTAAGCATCCATTTTGTTTTTCAAGTGAGGCAATAATCATCTAAAAGCCCATATCATTAATCATAAAAATTTTATGTTTAAATTCTCCATAAAATATTTTTTTATCTGAAAGCTTACTCCTCTTTTTCTCCATAGTTCTAAATGCTGTATATAAATTTTGATTGTTTTCTTGGGTTTTGAGTTTGGAGTAAATTAAAGTTCTAGATTAATTATAAATTATTTGTGTGAATAATTTGTGCAGATTCCAGGTATTTTTTTTTTCCTGTTTCTTGTTATTTTTGTATTCATTCTATTATTTTTAATGTATTATTTTCAATAAATATTAATTAGAAGAAATTTGATTAAAACAATTGATTATCTGCATTTTTAAATAAATGTTAATTAGTTATAATAAAATACTGTATATTAAAACACTGATTATCTGAAATGGATATTAATCTATCTGGCCCAGTGCCAATATCTTGTCTCTCATTATCTCATATTAGAATTATTTATTTATTTATTTTAGTTATTTAAACTGCTTATATTTGCAAAGCATTGACCGTTATGTTCTCTTAAATAAGTTCAAATACTTACCATGTCACTGTTTTAAATAGACATTATCATAATCAAATTTTTAATTATTCTAGAGCAGTGGTGCACAAACTGTGGGTCATGCCCTACAAGGGGGGGGGGGCACAAAGAAATTTGGAGGGGTTGCGGATAGTTTGAAGTAAATTTATATCATATCGAATTATTTAATTTTAAAATATGCTTTAAATTTTCTATAATTACATAACCTACTGTATTTTTGTTTTTATTTATATTTTTTTTAAAAATATATGATTGTCCTAAAAGAAATACAACTAACTTACATATTAATATTTAAATATGAAGTTTTAGTCACATGAAATTTGCCAAAAACAAGTGCAGTAGGTAAGCAAAACATTTTTATTATTATTATGCAAAGTAAAATATAACTTACTAATTTTTAAAATTTTTTTGCCATTTCCAAAAACTTTTTCACTGAGGTCGAGTGTTTTTTTATTTAAAGAACGTTGATTGCGGTCTAACAAAGTTTGCGCACCACTGTTCTAGAATATCAAGGCCTATCTTTATATTGTTTTTTGATAATGCTTGCTTTTATATTTTGTTGTATTCATTAGCTATTAAATTTTTTTTTTTGGTATATTTTAAATCTTGAGTGCTTTATAGAGTATCGTAGACATCAAATTTTAAAATCTTTGGTCTGAAGCCTCCTCCTTTTTTATTCAGCTGATTGGCAAGGTAGCAATTGGGCAATAAATTAATAAAATTGACAGGTATTTCCAGCATTTTAAATAAAGAAAATTCCCCTTAAAGAAGCATTACTATTCTGCCCCCATAAGAAAGAAAACCCTATCTCCAAACTTTAAAATTTTACAGAAAGCGTGAAAAACAAAATTAAGCTCCAGCATCTTAGTTTTTACAACAAAATAGCTTTTTAAGGTCTAAAACTCATTGTTTACATGAAATAATTATTACAATTGTGGTAAAAATAATAGTTTTACCTACAATAATGTTTTTTTTTTTTTTTTTGAGTTAGGGCCTTTTAACTTATGGGGGCAATATTGCAGGGCATGTCATGATATGGAGCCAAATAAGATAAAAATATAATACCAGCTGTAATAAAATCAAATTTAATTACTGTATTAACATTGAAAATAGCCAATTTTTGTTTATATTTCACATTTTGGTGCCATTAAATTAAATTTTAGTAAAATGCATGCAAGCCCTGTATGTAGTGTTGACATATTTGACTGGTGATTAACATCTATAGTTTCTGTGTCTGGGCTGATAATCATATTGATACACTATAGGTTAAAGTTTTCCGTTAAAATTTGAAATGCGCAATTCTTTTAACTAATAAAATTAATATTATATTTAAATTCTCTCCTTAGAAATAAAAATGGTTGTAAAAGATTCTCTATAAAATGACTGGCCTAATAGAAAATTATACTGCCAGTTTTTATGTAGCATGCATAAAATACACATTTTAGGTGATTTTATGAATTTATTCATTAATCTTTATTTTACGCTTTTGATTTTATATACTGTACGGTATTTTATTAATGAGAATTACTTTGCTAAGCAGACCACATCTAGCTACTGTAGGCCTACAGTATATCTATCGACTACTATATACTTAACCGTGATATTTTAGAAATTGGTTAATGTAATGATGTAATCGGTCTTTAATCGGATATCACACTATTAAATTAATAATAA
>PXIH01S0019492.1:2242-14223 GCA_003024985.2 Euperipatoides rowelli
ATATATACAGTGTATATAATAAAAAATATTTCAGGGGGGTTTCAACCCCCACATCCCCCCCCTGGCTATGGCCTTGGTTCAATGACTCAGCATTAGCCAGGAAATTATCAAATGTTCAACATAATTCCAAAGCTATCTTTTCAAATTGGAGATAATCCCAAAGGCCTCTACACGAAAAAAGGTCAATGAAATTAATTCCTCAAACTTAGATGAAAGAAAAAATAATGCATAGCACCAGAAAGATAAATAAAAGGAATTAAAAAAAAGTCTAATGTATTATACATGGTGCTAGAATGACAGATTAGTTCAAAGGGATCTCAGAGGCCAAGAAACATGTCTAAATCAAATTGTTGATTACTGATGTTAGACTTTGTTTCAACTGCACTATAAAAAATATAAAACCATATCCTTCATTCAAAAATCATGATACAATTATGTTTGAACTAAAAATTGAAATAAATAAACTATTTACAAACCAAAAAGTGTGTGCAGCCCTTACAGCGCAGCACGTGACATTATATTATTGGTTGAATATAAAATAGCATATAAGAAGATAGAGGGCACTATTTATTATAGTCTGTTTTTTATTATTATTATTTATTTAAAATTAAACATGTGTACATAATTCAAGGTGATTTGAGAAAAAGTTTCCTACACCAAATTATAAGTATTAATTACCAAAAACCTTAAAGTTTGTTTTAAATAATAAAGTAATTCATTCCATATACAACTTAAAATGCATTAAAACCAAAACATAACAATGAAGTAATACCAAAACAGTAAGATTGTATAAAGTATACAAATTATTAAAATGAAGAAAAAAAACAAACATTATCATATACGGTAATTTATATCTCAAGAATATTATACTCTAAGCAATAGGAGTACACAATAAATATATATTGCCATATTGTGTAAGGAGTTGCTTTTTCTAAAACAAACAAATCCCTAATGTACCATCTATTTATTTCTTGATATATCATAGGTATCAAATTCCTTTTTTTATTGCCCTGAAAAACCACGGAATGCCTATAGTTCCATATGGCATACCAAATACATAATACGTATTTCTGTACATTCTTAGGCATTGTTGAGATGATAAAATAGCATTGGTAAAAATTACCAATGTTATCAGACTGACCTTTTTTGAAGCCTAATATAATATATCTGAAAATGAAGGTTCTATGACATCATACATGTCTGAGGCACTTCGGCAAATGTTGGAAAATTATAAAATCTAAAAAAAAAAGATAAGCACTTTGCATATCATTCTGTGCAACTTAATTACCTCACAATTAGCTAAAGGTCAGTAGGTGTGGTGTTTTATATAACTAATAATATATATATAGATAAAGGTTCTATGATGTCATAGATTTCCAGGATACTTCAGAAAAAGTAAGAAAATTATAAAATCTAAAAAAAGTTATGTACTCCTAGCATCATTCTGCACACTTTAACGACCTTACAATATGAATAATTGGGTAGGTGTGGTGTCCTAAATAGTATATACATACCAAAGCATGGAGTCATGTGATGATCCATATGGGTTTTGAACATTCCCCCAAAAATAGTTTAAAATTAAGTGAAAAATGTTATGTCATTGGCCCATTGTTATACGAATCTGAATGACATCATATATAGTTCATATTACCAAAAAATCATTATTGAACAAATCTACATAGAAAAACTAAAAAAAAAATTTGGCCACTATCTTGGATTTTTTAAAAATACCCAATATGCATTGAAAATTAACTCTGAAACATTCTGGGCAACCGGCCAAAGATTTCCAAAGTTTCCCTTCCACAAACTTTGGAAATGATGTCATTACAAGGCCAAATATGCAAATGAGCCCATCACCCTTTTGAAAATTTTAGCAATGTTCGGAAATAATCGGAAATATTTGGGATGATGTCATAAAGTGATTCACAATGCATTATGATTAAAATTATACCGGCAAATAGGCAAATTTATACAAATTATATGCAAATGTTATGTAAATGAGCCACACAACTCAACAAAATTACTAAATAATCCCGAAGATGGGTAAATGCATTGTTAAGAAATGTTGTTGCCTCAATGCATTGTGGGTAAAAGCAATGCTATTGCAATGCATTGCGGGTGCTCAAATTTAATTGGTTGGTGAGCCAAAAACAGCCTTTTCTAACTATGGTACTGTACTAATGAATATTCTAAATACTTCTCAGTGATAACTAGCATTCTTTCGGTACATAGATATTTTAGAAATATTTTTTACATGAATGAACCTCAAATGTTGAATAAATTTTAACAAAATAATGTTTTAAACATTGAATTTTAAATTATTTAAAAAAATTACTAAAGAAAAGGAGAACAAATTTGTAGAAATAGTAAAATTAGTTTAAATTCTAATCAATTATTTGCTTTAACTGAAATTTGAAAACAAACAATTTATAAGTCATTTTTTGTCCTAGAAGGTTCAGTCAAATCATGTGACCACATGCTCAAGGAAACCCAGCATTAGAATCTATTTTCTGACCCAACTAGTGTCTTTTCCATAAGCTGTGCATGTTTCCTGATAATTGATTGGTTAATGGAAATTTGTGTCAAAATTATCAAAAATGATCTAAAAATGTTTATTGCATATCTTGATTATCATAGGGTTGGGGGAATATTGGGTTTAATATGTAGTAGGAATTAGGGTTCAGGTTGGGATGAAGTTTAGGACTGTAGATATATAAAAAAAATGTTGCTATCCTTTTTAGTCAGTAATGCATATTTATTATAGAAAGGTGCTAGTTGGGTCAGTTAGTAAGGTCTAGTAATCCCTAATAGTTTAACGCTAGTAAAAAAAAATCTACTTTATTTATTTTTAATGTCATTTGATAGAGAACCATGAATAAGAACATAATTTTAAGGATATATTTAGGTACAGTAAGTGTTTTAATGTAGCCCCTTTAGCCAAATATTATTTGATTATTTTACAAATATATTATCTATTTCAAATAAATAGTGTTTTTAATTATTTGTTTGTAAGATTGGGACACACCCCATATTTTCCCATTCCCTGCAAGTATTTAGTCCCTTGGTGACCCAGTCCCATATTAGTGTTGTGGATCATCATCAAAAAAAGGATCATATGTTAATGAAACTTTGATAGGCTACTTTTCACTTTTCAGAAAAGTTAAATAGCTAATTAAAGCTACCTGTAAATATATTCTGTCTATCTAACTTTGAACATTATCAGTTTGCATGACTGACTATTAGAAAATACTTAAAAATATTGCAAACTCTGGAAAACAAAATATGGATTGAATTATTGAGAGCAATATGAAAGTATCTTAACCATAATCAATGAATAAATTGTTTTGGAAAATATGAGTCAGTCTTTTCTTAGCATTTCAAATAATCAATCAAATGTATTATTGAGCAATAGAGATCAAAGGTTTTAAGGTCATAGCTTAAAAACAAAAAGCAATAAGAATAACAACAAGTTAAAACAAAATAGGGAGGACTTTCTACAAACATTAATTAAAATTATACTCAAAAAAATAATCAAAAATTATAAACAAAAAAGACAAATAATAAATCCTATGAAACAGATGCAATTATACAATTATGTTTAGAATGGAAATATTGACAGGGGGAGGTTGGTGGCATTCATATTAAAATTTGGCAAGTTAAAGAAGAATTTACATTAATATGGTCATACTTTTTATAGCAAAATGTTGAAAGTATATAACAACATGTTCATTACCCAGGCTTTTGTCAAAATATATATGTTCTTATCTAGGGTTTAAATAGTAAATAAGTCAAATTTGATTCTTATTGGTCAAAAGCTGAGACTTTTATAGCGAACATGCATGCATATACATACTGTATATTTTGACAGGCATCTAGGCTATTAATCATAATTGATGGCACAGTTTATACAGACTTTTATTGCTTAAAATAATAAGATTATGCTATTTTAAAAATTAAAAACTGCAAATGGGCAAGTATTTAATTGAATTGCCACAGTGCTAAGTAGGCCTAATCAGTGACATCAAATTTAACTTTTATGATACCATGAATTGAAATGATATGGTTTTTCTTGACTTGTTTTGAATACTACATTAATCTAAGAGATCTCTATCCATATATTTTTCATATTATTTAATTAATATTTATTATTTTATTTACAAAGTAAAGGTTTTAGTTTTTATTGATATCAATTTTTTTTTATTATTATCAGAAAATAAACTCTACATAAACATTTGTGAAGTATAATACACAACAAATAATAACCCAGCAAACCTAATAAACCCACAAAACACCAGAAGCACCCAAAACAAAAAACCCAACACCCAGCAAACAAACCTTCACCCAGCCCACCCACAAAATAGAATACAACACAGCATAACCCTCAATCACCCCCACCCACAGACCAAAAATGCAAAACTAAACCTCAGCACACCACCAAACCACCCCTACATTATGACCTCCCTATCCCATATTTTAGATATTTGAATATCATTTAGCGCAAACAAATACATCATATACCCTCTATGGAGCTGCTCCAAAATAAATCTTTTTTATCTAAACACTCCCTGTTCGCAAACATCAAAGCACATCTGATTTTCCATAAACATTTTTTTAACAAGCAAAGGCAATTTATAAAACCTAAGAATATTAATAACATTCACTACATCATATTTAGCAATCACTTTTTCCCCAATAAGATCAATTGTGCACCAAATTTGCGGACACTGAAACAAATGTGAAGAACTGCAGGGCTCAACCCACACAAAATATACTTCAAATCACTCATTTTAAGAATATTAATGTTATACAAACGTACCTTACTAGGAAGTATTCCCAGCATTATCTTTATTAAAAAGTTTGTCCTAGCCGAGCAGAGCTTAAGTGTTCTAACAATACCAACATTAACCCCTCTGCTTCTATAGTACAAAAATGATCACCATGCACCGTCAAATATCTACATTTCTTCTTATAATTCACCTGATTTAACTGTTCAGTCTTCACTAATTCATTCAAAGCACAATAATCATTTACCCACTCACCAAACATGCAACACCAATTAAACTTTTAAGCCCCCAAATCTTATTAAGCACACAATCATCAAAAAATATTTTTTTATCATAATATAATTTTTAATCTCTTCAACGTCATAATATCCACCAACCCAAACTCACCCCTTTTAAAGGGATATTTAATCTTAACAGCCGCAATCATCTTAAACCCATCAAATCTCACTGTTTGTTTAAATCTATCAAGCTCCAACTGCATCTTCTTACTTATTATTGTAAACAGCCACTAATAAAAAAATAAGGCAGTAAGACTTTATTTAAAATCCACCCTCTCCAACCACCCATATATTTACGTCCATAAAAATTACTCCATCTATCTTTAATTTGCTTCAAAACCAGATAAAAATTCTTTTTCATAGCAAACCCATAATCAAGTGGAAAATTAATTCCAATAATTTTTTAATTACAATATTCCCACTCCCAATATTAAAAACATATGACTTGTCAAAATTAACCAATGCCCCAGTAATAGAATTAACTCACCAAAAATAGCCTGCAATTTGTCAAGCTGCCCCTTCCCATTTAGAAACACTGCAATTGTCATCCAAATATGCGATCCAATTAATTCTCCCAGTCTTCCCAAACAAATAAGGACCCTCAATATAATCAGTAATTCTATTATGCAAATCAGCCAAATAAATAGTATATATTAAAGGGGAGAGAAGTTCTCCCTGTAAAATTTAATGATATAAATGTTCAAACCCCAAAAACTGTTTCTTATTTAAAAAAGCAATATATTTCTTGGTAAGCACATTCATCATCAAAGCCATTGTTTTGTTAACCGCAAAATATTTACAACCAGAAAGCCCAAATAATCCATATTAATATTATTATAAGTATTCTGCATACCCACCCTAACCATATAAACAGGCTCTCTCTGTTTAGAATGTGTAAAGCTAAAAGCCATATGATAAATAATTAAAGCCTTCTGAATAGCCCTATCTCTGATCCCAAACACACCAGTACAAATTATTCTATTTGCAATGCCCACAATTCTTTCCAAAATCATTCTCTGTAGGATCTTAATGTTTTCATTAATGAGAACAATAGGCCTCCACATGTAAGTGTTATTCCAGCTTCCTAGGTATTATCTTCACAAATGT
The DNA here is from genome assembly GCA_003024985.2 of Euperipatoides rowelli. NCBI lineage: Eukaryota > Metazoa > Onychophora > Udeonychophora > Euonychophora > Peripatopsidae > Euperipatoides > Euperipatoides rowelli. Next base: position 8,412 of record PXIH01S0019492.1, read on the forward strand.
TTTATTAATTTCATTCCAAGGCACACACACCTTTTCATTTAATAGAAAATTGAAAAAGTCTAATAAAATCACTTTAAACTCCAAGGAAATATTTTTATAAAATATTGCATTCAGCCCATCAGGGCCAGGCATGACTGCTTTCTTACCCCTAGCAATCGCTCTATCTAATTCATCCATCATAAAATTCAGCTCCAACTCAGCATTCTCACTATCTGAAATTTTCCTTGTATTTTTTTATCTAAAAAAAACATTCTATTTTTCCGGCATAAACCTTACAAATTCTCCCACCCCATTTTTAAGTTCAAACATACCTTGTATCTCCTCAATATAACTCTTTTGCACTTCTCTAAGAATCATTTCATTACAAGATATAATGGCTTCATTATGCATGATGGCATTCACATTGGCAACACCCTTCCTTTTTTTTAACAGTCTATAAATCACCCACTTAGGAGAATAAATAGATAAAAGTTGTTCTCAACAGTTTCAAGATATTGTATTCTTAATTTGATATAAAACACTTCACAATTACTACTGCTTAAAATTTCTTTCTTCCATTTAGAAAAAAGATCCGATATTTGACTTTTAATATGTCTCTGTTTACTGATCTGGTTGCGAACAACCACCTCATAAAAACCAATCTTAACATTTGCCATATAATGCTCGGATTTGCCATCCCCATAATCTTTTTGATGCCTACTTTAACATTCACAAAATCCATTACCAATCCAAATCTTTATAATCAATTAATAACACTCTAAACAAGGTACAACCCCATCCATCCATACCAAACCCAATCTTAAATTCAATACACAAATGAGATCAGTAAATGGCATTCCAATCAGAGCCATCTTATATTGCCAGTTCATATCCTTAGTCACAACAATCCTATCAAGCCTGTTCGAAGAGCCTCCATCAAATCTTGTATGTACACCATCCATCTTCAACAGCTTGGCAACATCCACCAAATTGTTTTCTGTCAGGAATGCAGCTACACTTCTTTCTTTTGCCAAATTATTAACATTAAAATCACCACATATCAGTTTAGGATCAGGAATATTCATTAAAAGTTTGTTGAACTCCTTAAAAAACCCTTTTCTTCCCACTTCAATAATTGGGGCATGAACATTAATTACCATAATCTGATGATGCAAGTCATATTTTAATTTACAGATCATAATTCTGTCACCCACATTTCTCACACTATCAACAAAAAGCACAACCACCTTATCCATAATAACAGCTTGTTCCAACATTCTGGAATTACATCTATTTTCATACACAGCACATTTTATATCACACAACTTCCAGATATTGGTCACCAATTCCACCCTCAGTTTGGTTTCTTGTAATACATAAAGCTAGCAATTTAGCCCAAACAATTTACGCAAGAAAACGTTACTTGACTTACCATTTAGTCCTCTTAAGTTCAAAACCCCAATATTCATATTTCTAATGTTCAAATGCATAAACGATCAACAACAAAACACACAACAAACAAACAACAGTAAAAAACATAATCTGTATCCCTCTATAGCCATCTTTTACTAAGTTATACTATTACAGTCTGTGCTCTGCATATTCTTACCACCTAGGCTATCAGCATTATCATCTTTCCTTCCCTTCTTATTTTGCTTCAGATCACTTACCAAAAGTTTTGCCTTGTTCTCATGAATCAAAGTAGATTTCCTTCTAAAACTCCGCCACAGGTTACATAACGAATTATCTGAACTAATTGAAAACTTAACACCACTCGTAGATTTTGCCATCTTAGAAACAGCAGCATCCGTTGTGACATCAGTACCACTCACAGCATCAGTTACTTGATCCCTCTGGTGCTAAAAAGCCTAAGCTTTTTTTCCATTATTCTGCCATCCTGATCACCAACTCCACTCAAAGCCATTTCCATTCCGTACTCATCCACCAGTTTTCCATCACTACCATTATCCACATTCTTTTTACCTGCCACCTCACCACCCTCCATTCCCTGCTCTTCATACAGGTATTTTTCTGCTGTGATGCATCGTCCACAATATCTTTCAACACCTCTCTATTTTTTAACGCATTTGCGTAAGTCAATCTCATACCACTCACAGTGCAATTTTCATTTTGCTCTTTATAAAAAATATTAGATTTGTAACTTTTTGTCTTGTCACATTGACTAGCAATATGACGAATCTCAATACATTTGAGGCACATGGGGTCTACCCCTGTCCATGACCAGTATTCTATATTTATCAACATTAATAATATGTGAAATATCCTCAACAGTCTGTTTTTTAATCAATATTCCCTTAACTTTCAACACATTAGAAGTCAACACAATATCATTTTTGAAATAGTCATTTTCATTAGTAAATTCCAGTATGTGAATATATGTCTGCTGTTCATTCTTAACAATCTTATAATCCTTTAATATCAGAAGCCAATGTACCCTCAATTCTGTTTTCTGGCCGACAGCCCCATAATACACAGGTATTACATAATTATTATCAACCAACACAAGCTCATTATTCAATTTGTTTTTCGACTGCTCATCTTATAATTCAAACCCAATAAGCTTATTTGTTTTAGGATAATATACCCCATTTAAATTTTCTTTTCCAACCAATTCAATAATATGATCCAGTAAATCACTTATATTAAATGATATGTCATGTTCTTCATTATACAAAGCACATATAAATCTAGTTGATTCATCAAGCGGTTTCATTCTCTACTCCAGTATTTCAGGAACTTCATAAGGTATTTTCTTCCTTATCCAACACGGTATCAAAATTCAGCATATCAACAGTGTTGGTCTTCCCATTCAGCCATATTGCGTTTTCCATTTTTTGCTTTCAATTGTCTGACATATATTAATTTTTTTAATCTGATTGAAGATTCCTTTAAATGTCTGAAATGAGAAAAAATCCTCAGTGCATACCGATGGTGAAAGAAAATTCACCATTTACCAGCACTGGGGTTTCCCAGGATCGAACCATTGACCCCTTATATACACAAACTCTGATGACGTTAACCACTGGACCACCAGAGCAGTATGAAACTAGCATTTTTTAAGGGATCCTCAAGTAATGTTTTGGATTATTCTAAAAATGTGGCTTTCTTCTAGGACTACTTATAAGATGTTGGCTTTCCTTCTTTTCTTGGCCCCTGCCATTGATCTATATAAACATTATTAGATAGTTAAATTGTTAATCCCTCAATTATATGGTGTAAAATGTGCTGGCTTTTTACATTGGCTCTCTATTGATTAAAACAATTCCTATCAGTGATGAATTGATGAAGATCTCCAATTCATTTAACAAATAACATGCTATTTCAGTGACATAGATATCTAGGATTATTATAAACATTATTAGCATAATTAATGTGTTTAATCATTAAACCACACAATGTAAAGTGTAATGATTCTTCACATAATTCTAGATTGATTGAAACAATAGTTATAATAAGGATTTTGTCATTATCCATGAACAGTAAGTAATAAATAAAACAGAGCAGATGTCATTATTATTAGGGATTGTAATACATATTTTAGGATTTAAATTATTATGTATTTCTAATAAGATAAAAAAAAAGTATTTTTAAAAAATAAAAAAAGAAAGAAAGAAAAAGGAAAATTTTAAATTTGAATTATTTACAATCAATATTATAGCTGAAAACAGAATAAGTAAAAATAGAAGTTATCCAATTTTTACATTTGTTTATCTGCACTACAACATAGAAAATAAATATTATTTGTTACTTCTTTTTTTTTTAAGACTAAAAAAAATTGCTATTTGGACTTCTCATCAAGTTGTAAGATCACTTTGTATTTTTTATGTTTTTTCTAAATATGTTTCACCCCGAAGGGTGAAACGTCCAACTTTTATTTACATATAATAACAATGATGCTAATCGGAATGTTTCGTTCCAAGGTCTGCCATAAATTAAATTCTTGCGTGAAAATTCAGTTCTTAGTATTCCTATAAAGAGACGGCAAAAGACAATTTCATCATTATTGGCACCGGGGCTGCCCAGGGTCGAACTCAACCCTTTATATGCACAAACCTATCATAGCCAGGTACGAAACCTCTTGACCACAGCACCTTGGCATCACATTGGAACTTAAATCACAAATATACTTAACCTCATGCTACCATTGCAAATACATTTTCAATTTCTGCTTTCTATTCTGACAAGGAAAGTCTGATCTATGAATGACTGTTCATTATTTAAACCAACATAAATTTGTGTTTCCATTTATTCATATTGAACATCAATCAATGAAATCATGAAGATATATTAATCTCCTAACGAAAAACTTAGACCTCCAGTAGTATAGCGCAAGGCTTCTTTAACTTTTTCCACTTACGATCCCTTTTCACACAAGAAATTGTGGCAGTTTATAGAATTTTAGTGTTATTTATTCAGCATTGAGCTCATTAATTCTTTTAAAGTCACATAAGATGAATGCTGACAAAATAGATTTAAAAAACATTCTATAATTTTTAACAAATAAATAAATATACCCCATAAGATTGGCAATATTTATGGCTAATGAACTGATTACTTAGAGCTCATTTCTTAATTTGTAATTAAGAAATTTATTACAAGTAAATTGTGGTAGTTAATTTGTACCTATGAATACTTTGGTATACTTTTTCTTCACTTAATTTTAATTAGTAATAACATTAGATGATGCAAGCATTTAAATGATAAGTTATCTATGTACTATATTTTACTGATTAACACATTGACTGTCCACAGTGAAATAGAGGGGCATTGTCCCTGATGCCAATCTGAGTTAAGCATGTATATAAACTGAAAGTTTTTTATATCCTGTTTTCTGTTGCCATGGCTTAATTTTCAACACTATACCAGGGGCCAACTACCAATTATTATATTAATTTCTTACGAATAAGCTTGTAATTGACACTAATAACAAAGTTTTCATTTACAAGTTAATAACTCATAGCGGCATCCTATATCAGATTGTCAAATATGAGTTATCTCATTTATGACATGTTAACTTATAGCTGACAGTCAATGGGTTAAGGAAGCAAAGTATGGTAAATGTATTTGTAAAAATAACCTATGTTGTGTTTTAATTGGAAAGAAACATGACATTCCTACATGATTCTATTATGTTAGTTTATAATGTTAACCATACGATACCACAAAAAATATGACATAAAAGTCCAAAATGCCAGTAAAAGCACACATATCTAGACATTATCAGAAATCCTTTAAATGCACCAAATAACAGCAAATTCTAAGAGGATCACTTAGCTGTCTAGTGGTTGCTGGCACATATAATATTGGTGATGACACAGATCCAGAACTTTAGATATGAATTAGGTGTACTGCATCAGGGAAATGCCAATAGATAGCATTTTATAGCATTTTATCTTGACACAATGATTACATTTTTTATCTTTTAATCTATGATTTATCATAGGACAAAAATTAAAAAAATATATAGAAAATTTAAACAATATACTCTATGTTAAAATGTGGAATAATGGGCATTCAGAATATGTTTTGATGATATTTCATTAACTATGCTTTCAGAAATGAAATTACACTCGATTGTATTTAGCGTTTTGCCATTACCAAAATTCAAAAATAAGTCAAGGTGGCATGACCGGGAGGTATTATACCCGGCTATGGTGTGCTTGGAATATAAGGGGATCGTAGATTCGATCACTGGGCACTCCAGTGCCGAAAAATTGGTGAAATTTTCTTTCGCTGTTTGTAGGCACAGGGGAATTTAGTAGTTAATTATAGTATTAATCGTATGTTTATTAACAGATAAATGGAATTATGA
>PXIH01S0019494.1:0-10307 GCA_003024985.2 Euperipatoides rowelli
TGTTCAGCGATGGCGCTATATACCTATGTTTTGACAAGAAATAGGGGGGCGCCCTTGCTTGGTGTGGCGCCCTTGGTCGGCATTTTACGGTATTATAATATTATTTTTAAATTTCTGTACTTAACATCTAAAATGTAAAATTTTATAAAAACTTTCCTGAAACGCAATTATTTTCTTTGAAACTTATATCCTGCAGCTGTTTTGCTGATAAATGCAGTCACTTTAGTAGTGATTAAAATTGAGATGATCAAAATATTTACAAGCTTCTCAATTCCCATAAAACTTTTGTTTGTTGTTATTTAGAAATCAATAACTTTCTTCCTATCATAAAATTTCTAAAAATAATAGTCTTTAAAAATAAAAATAAAAAATTCAATTGCTATACTTGCCAAATGGAAAAAAAAAACAAATAAATGATACTACTTGTTAATGTTAGTCATGATTATCTGTAACTATCACTTAATAAAAGTTTTTTTGTTTAGTTTTTTCTTTGATGTCATTTTCACCTGAAAATTAACATTAAATAGTATGTTAAGAAAAAACAGCTTGTGTAATTACCAAAAATCTGAAGTCCAAATGTTTATTAATCAGGTTATTGGATGTCGGTCATATTTATTAATCAGGTTATAGGATGTCGGTCATATCGATTAATCAGGTTATTGGATGTCGGTCATATTTATTAATAAGGTTATTGGCTGTCGGTCATATTTATTAATCAGGTTATAGGATGTCGGTCATATTGATTAATCAGGTTATTGGATGTCGGTCATATTGATTAAATAAGTTATTGGCTGTCGGTCATATTTATTAATCAGGTTATTGATTATTGGTCATATTAATTAATCAGGTTATTGGATGTTTGTCATATTGATTAATCAGGTTATTGGATGTCGGTCATATTTATTAATAAGGTTATTGGATGTCGGTCATATTGATTAATTAGGTTATTGTATGTCGATCATATTTATTATTCAGGTTATTGATTGTCGGTCATATTAATTAATCAGGTTATTGGATGTTTGTCATATTGATTAATCAGGTTATTGAATGTCGGTAATATTGATTGCATTTTGATAGATACAAAGTACATTGACCAATGTTCTTCAAAGTGGGGTCTCTGGGATGTTCAACTGGATGGGCTAGGAAAATACAACTTTATAAGAAATTTTCTTTTATCCTAGAAAGATCATATTTTCTCATAAAAAATGAAAAGAAAATGAAAAGAACTTTGCTATAAATATATATATATATATTTTTTAGGTACCGGTGAGAAAAGTTTTTAATATAGAACAAAGGATAAACTGTAATTTCAAGATTACTTTAACTTTTAGATAGTTAGTTGATTTTTGAAAGATGTGAAGCTAGATAGTGAGCATGACTATCATATTCCATCTTTCATTTTTGTTTAACATTTAATAGGGATCAAAAGCATTTTGAATAGCTGTAGCCAGGGTCCCCCTCATCTGAATCAGGGCCCCAGGACAGTAAATCAAGACGGAGCCCCATACAACTTTTCGTTGCAGGGGACACTTGTTAGTCGGATTTGATAAGCTTTTTTTTGTATGAGAGTTTTTTTTCACTGCTCGTTGAATTTCTATGGACTAGGGGTCCATTGTTTACAAGCCTATGGGGCTTCTTGTCCAGACCTATGGCCATTCCCCCCCCCCCCTGCTGCATCGACCTTAGTCGTAACTATGTAGTTTTTAATGGAAGTTGTTCATTCATGGGGTCTCCCCAGGCCCTGGGCCACAGGTCTACTGCCCCATTATCCCCCCCCCCCTATGTAGGGGTCCTGGCTGTAGCACATATTGTCACATCAAGATTTGCAGAAATAATGAAACATATTCAGTCACATCCCTCTCATTAATAATATTTTAGGTTTAGCTTATCTTATATTTATATTTTTATGTTTTATTTTTAATCTTTCTTTGAAACAATATAAAGAGTATCAGTATATAGTGTATATATAATTAAAAATAAACAATGAAAAATCAAGTCTTATTCAACACTGTCATTCTAAGAACTATTTTAGCAAACCTTAACTTGAAGTACTATTAATTTATAAGGTTTTTAAAATGCATTATCTAGGAAGTGAAAAAGTAAAATCTGAATACTGAACCCATTCAGATACTGTATTTACTGAATTGAAGAAAAAAGAAATTTACTTTCATGTAAATTCAGGGTATTTCATGCATAATTGTTTTCAATTCTTGTGAAGAGAAGCCAGTCAACAGTGTTAGTTGTAAAAACACCTGAAGAGAATCCAGTCAGTAATGCTAGTTGATCAACTCCTATAAAGAGAAGTCAACAGTGTTACTTGTAAACCTCCCATGAAGAGAAACAACCGTGTTAGTAGTATAACTTCCATGAACAGAAACATCCATGTTAGTGGTACATCTCTCATGCGAGAAAAAGTCAGTAGTGTTAGTTGAACAACTGCCAGGAAGAGAATATAGTCAGTAGTGTTAGTTGAACAAGGCCCATGAAAAGAGTCAGCACTCAGCAGTGCTATTTGCACAAGTCTTGTGAAAAAGAAGCAAGTCAACAGTAATAGTTGAACAATCTCTGCCCGTGTTAGCTGTACAACATCCATGAAGAGAAAATAATCAGTAATGTTATTGAACATCTCTAATGAAGATATGATCAGCAGTATTAGTTATACAACTTCCATGAAGAGAAAATATTCAATAATGTTAGTTGAAGATGATCAGCATGGAAGTTGTACAACTTCCATGAGGAGAAAAAAAGTCAATGTTAGTTGAACAACTTCCATGAAGAAATGATAGTCAGCAGTGTTATTTACAAGTTCCAAGAAGATAAAATAATCCGTAATGTTAGTTCAAACCCCACTACAAAATATGACGAGAAATATGACATTTACAAACCTTAAACTTCTTGCACAATAATTATTATTGTGCTATTGAGTTATGCACTGTAAAATATGCATGTTGATGTCTGTGCCGTAAAGCATGTATGTTAATGGACTATAACTGCTTTCGATTCTATTTACCATTAAAAATAGACATTTTAAGTAATGTTTTAAGTTTATGATCTTTTACATTATTTTTTTTTTAAAAAAATGGAGAACATGAAACTCATACACATTAAAAACGAAATGACATCAATATTTAGATTAATAATTTTGACTAATAAATAATAATTTACATTATTATAAAATGAATTAGATTTATAGATGTTGTTTGCTTTATAAGCTAATTTCCTGAAATATAATAAGGAGAGGCAACAATTATTTCTAATTTGTAATCTGAAAATTTCCATTTGAGAGAAATAAGTATCTTTATTATAGTCATTAAACAAGGTAAAAAGTATATATTTTATTTTTCAAATAATTAATTTTGAACTTTGATTTCTTTTTGTCTTACATACATATTTATTTTACTACAGCATTAATTAATATATTTTATCTAAAACTTTCTGCCAATTTGCATATAGAGTATAAATAATTCACCGGTTTTAATTAACATTTCTTTAATTTATTCATGTATAAAATAACATGAAACCAAATTTAAATCACAGTCTAGTTGAATGGATAAATATAACCTATTCCATGGGATTTTGAATGAAGGAATAGTATGGCTACTGGGGATGGATAGCATATGAACAGCAGAAACACGTGTTACCAGGTGTTTTGTCTGAATTTGTGGATGAGGGTCTGTGTGATGTCAGCATTTCAAGATGGCTGCCATAACAGAGAGCTTATGCAATTTGTGGGATTTTGAATGAAAGAATACTGTGACTACTGTGATGCATAGCATATGAAGACACCATTGTGTTTTAACGGAATTTCTGGCCAAAGGTCTGCATGAATCAGCATTTCAAGATGGCCACCAGAACAGACACCAATATCTTTCTTTCTCTCTAACTCATTTTAGTACATTTTATTTATTTATTTATATGTTTATTTATATAACTCAAGTTACAAGATAAAAGTAATCATACAATTACAATTCTTTTGTTTAAGTTTATTTCCCTAAAAGAAGGATGTAAAACTCAAATTACAGCACTTTTAATAAAGAGATAACAAAAAAAAAATAGTGTAATAAGCACAAAAATTTAAAGATGTTGAGATGTTGATGATTTCTTATCCATCATATGTTATGGGATTAGTCAATCTGATGATAGAATTTTAGACCTTTTGTGCATCTTTGTTTAGTCATGTTGCTTAGTATACTGTTAAATGGTGATGTTTCGATTGTTTGTGATCTGTGATTCCCAACATTTCTTTTGCTTTTGCGGTCAACAGCCACAATTCAGGAAAGACTAAGAAAATCATGTTAGCGCCTCTTTCTTTTGAGTTATATTAACTACACTGCCGAGTGCTTTCATTGCTCTGTTCTCTTGTTCAAGAGCCTTATATGCACCTAAACAACAAAACAGTAATTTTATATTATTAACTACCCAATTTCCTCTCAAAAACCTATTCCACAAGACTTGGTATTTGATTTCTAGCTGTCTCATGTATGCTAAGTGCCATGCAATTATGCTTGAGTAGTTAATCAAATCAAGAGTGAAAAAGTACTTAACAACTTTTCTAGTGATGCAAATGTAACTGCCAGTTTTCTGATCATATGGATCAGATAAATAACAGCAGAATGTCTACCATATGAATATATTCCAGAGAAACCCTCAGTGTTGGCTTTTCTTGTGATTCTGTGTCCTCAAATGCATCGAATTTGACTTAATTAACAAAAGCTTTAAAAACGAATTAGACTTTAAAATTGAAACAGTCACAACTTATGACTTTGAAAACCTTTATACAAATTTACCTCATGAATTAATTATTGTGGCTATCTCTAATATTTTTTTTTAATTTTTACCAGTAAGCCTAAAATTTAAAATTGGCAATGTTAACTATAATTTTAATTTAACACAAATAATTGATATTTTTTAATTTTGCCTTGATATTATATTTATGTCTACAATATCTTCAAAAGACAATATAAAGGCATTCCACAAGGGGTCAATTTTGGGGTTGGGGTTGCAAATTTATTCCTTTATTTTAATGAAAATAGATTTTTAGAAAAAAACAGGACATAAAATAATAGCTAAGAGGTTTATTGATGACATAATTTTATTTAATTCTTGTAAGGAGGGTTTTGATTTAGACATTTATCCAAGGGAGTTAAACCTTAAAAGAGTTGGTAATAATAACCAAAAAGCAATTTTTTTTAATTTGGAAATAGACTTAGAAAGTAAAACAATTAAAAAGTAAGATAAAAGAAGGGACTACAAGTTTAAATTAATTAGTCTTCCACATAAATATAGTAATATCTCTTTAAGGATAACAGAAAATGTATTCATTAGTGAAATAATTAGAATTATTAACATCTGTAATAGGGGATGATTTATTTTTAATTTAACTATTTGGAAAATGGCTATTCTGAGGATTATTTAGACTGTCTATAATAAAAATCATCATAAATTTATTAAACTTTTGTACAAATATTGTTTCTAATTTTGAAGTTTATTTAGTTAAAATTTGGACTATAAACTTTACTTGTTTTTTTAATTTTGGAATTTTAAGTTTTATTTGTAAAAAATGGAAGTTAAATGCAGCAATTTTTCTCTAGTTTGGGGGAAATATAAAGCTTTATTTTTTGAAATTTAACTATTGGATTTGTCCTTTATGTACGCTAATTATTTGAATTCATTACGGATTGAGATTTTTTGCTATAATATTAATTATAGTATTATTAGGCTCTGTATGACCTTACATTTTAATTCACTAGTCTAACTTTCATATAATTATTTTGATGTTTTTATGTTATTTTTTAGCTTAATTTGTCTTGCTTAAGTTGACAAAGCTTGAATTAACATTAGAGTTCTTCAGGTTTTGTTCTTTGAAAGCATGTGGACAATGTTTTTATCTTCTATGATTGTAGTTGAGTTACCAGTCTAGGTCGAGTCACCAGTTTTTATTTTATTTCTATGGATGGATAGATGGTTGGATGGATGGACGGACGGACGGATGAATGGATGGACGGACAGATGGATGGATGGATGGATAGATAGATAGATAGATAGTGGATACTGGGCGAGTCGGACATGTTTTCACTCTCTCTCCTAAGTCGGCAATACTTTAACATTGCTTTTTTCTTTGACTCAAGTTTATCGTTAGCAAAAATTATTTCCGTTTTGGACCTGGGCATAAGTTAACATTTATAATCTCCATAAGGAGGCCCATCTATACATTCTAGGATAGTCCAACATCAGAGAGATTCTATCATTTTCTTTTAATTATTATTTTATAAACACCTTTATGTCTATCAGCCTTGGCTTGCTAGCAACTTAAAGGTGGATAGCCAGATCTATGGATGTATGCAAGATGGCAAGAACTGCACAATCAGAAAATGTTTCTGATAAAGTATCATGGGATGATTTCCAGATGGAAACAGAGGGCCAGTTTAGCACTCAATCTTCAGTACCATTGGAATTTTCTTAGAGTCAGACCGTGTACACTTTAGCACAAAATTTGCCATCAGATGAAAATGAGTTTTCATCCTGTGAGTCACAAGCACTTACGACCTTGCAGAATGAATCTGCAACTCATTTTATCTTGTTAAGATCATCAGCCGATGAACTTGCAGCCCCTGCCCACAACTCACAGCAGGCCCAGGCTGTTTTGGTTACAGGCACCCAGCTTGCCCCTGATGGACTACTGGCTGACCAAGCAGAAGCCACTTTGATGGCTTCCTGCCACGCTGATGCAGTTCCTCCCATACCAATGAAGGAATTGCCTCAGCTGGGGCAGTTTTCGAGTCTACAAAAAAATTTGCCCTTCTTCTCTGTTTCTAACGGTACAGAAAGGCACCTACTTCTTTAGACTATAATTTTTTAAAAGATGGTTCAATCCCATAAATTTTTTCTAGTATTAATAATTCTTCAAATACGACCAATTTTTCTTTTTTACCTTCATCACCGATTGTTAAAAAATTAATTTTGTCACTCCTAAAAGTACTGTCTTCTTGTCACAAAACAATACTAATGAGCTGACACAAACAAATGATACTGTCAAACCTTTAACATTAACTAATAATACGTCAGCATTAGGTAAGGCATCTTCTTACATAACTTTTGCACAAATTGTAGCGCCTAAGGCAATTGTTGATTCTATTCCTACCAAAGGAACCACACCTGATTGCAGTCTATTGGTGGAAAGGATTAAAGGGTCAAACTTTGATGACTATGCCCGGGCTATTGAAACAATTTCAGGTAAAAAATCTATTGTATTTATCGGCCAAAGCCCAGACGACCAACAGCAGGTTTTGGCCTTTCTAGAAAAGCCAGACTTGTAGTAAAAACAGTTTCAACTGGCATAATCATCAAAGGCAAATGGTTGGGGGTCACACATAGTTGTCAGTCAGCTATCAAATTAATTATAAGCAACGTGTGGCCTTTTATCCCAGACAATTTAATTATTAAGGCCTGTTCTAATTTTGTTTCTACAGTATATGATGGATTAAGGAGAATTCACAGCTCTACTAGGTCTCAAGATTTTAAACACCTTTTAAGTTTCCAAAGAGGACTGCTAATTACTCCACACAATAATACTCAGATTCCTGATCAAGTAACTGTTTATACGAACAACAGATGATATAACCTCCTTATGTCTGCCTCTGGTTTAATTTGTTATAAATGCAAACAAGCAGGACATATTGCCTCTGTTTGTAAACTACATTGCACACACACACACACACACATCACAGTGCAAGCAGCTCATGATAAAAGCCATAAAATTTTATATACTGCATCTAATATGATGAATTGAAGTGATGTTAACTCTTTACAGTCTACATCTAAAAGTTTACCTGTACAAAAAACAATCAGCCATAAAACAATTACAGCAACAAAAATTTAATGATGAGGGAATATTGAAAGAAAAAAAGAAGATCAATGAGATACCTACTAAAGGTTTTGGGATTTTTTTCTGCTATTCAAGAGGTCAGATTGGACATTGACACAAATGTTATTTGATATCCAAAACAAACAAATCTCAATAAAATTAGTGAATCTAAAGTCACATGGTTAATAGCCAATAGAACAATAACAAATGATAAATTAATTCCCTCTCCTGTTCACAACAAGGATTATAGCACTCAAGTTAAAAAAAACACCTAAACTTGGCAAACACTCTGATATTTTGTCATACAAACGCTTTGTAAGGGCTATTGACGGATCTTCATATTCTGATCACTCTGCTGATGAAGCCAGCAATGACTTATGCTCTCAAACCACTAGTACTGGTAAGAGGAAAGCAAAAGGAATAAATGCTACTGATATAATGAAATTTGATGCAGCCAACTGTAATACATCTAATATTGGCAACAGTGACAATATTGTTGAAACCAACAAGGTGTCAAGAGAAGACAAACCTCCATATAAACTCATTATATGCCAGTTGAGATTGTGTTTTTCTGAAATGAGGGCAAAACAACCAAAGCACACCCAAAAGGACATTGAGCTTGCACAACCTATTATGGAGGATTTAATTTCTTCATTATGGTCATTATGGACAGCTAAAAGACATGCTGCTTTAACTACACTGCATAATAAATACCCAAATATTTTGAAAAATATTGATTTTACTCTGTCTTTAATGCCTAAATCCTCATTTAACACACAAGCATATAAGACATTTTTTAATATTGCTAAGGATTTCAAAGCATTGTCTCATACTGATGATAAGAAGTTCAGAAATCTCAAACTCTCATTATGAACTCCTTGCATTTATCTTCTTTAATGCCGCAGGCTAAGCGGACCCTCTGAAAAGAAGATTGGTATAAAATCAACTTTTTGATAAAAATATTATTCTCTGTACCATTCAAGAAACCATTTTTCGATCTATCCTTGATACCTTTGCATATGGAAAATATCTAGGTTTTCCTAGTGACATATTACACTCTGGTCTTGCCATCTGGTATGACGATAGTCATATCTCTGTCCACGACTCTTATCAGATATAGCACACAACCGGGTACAATGATTTTCTTGCACTTTTAATAGTCTTAATTCAGTGTTGTACAACTTACACCTACCTCATCATGGACCTGAATTGGCCATTGTTTTACAACTTTGGGTAGATAGACTAAAGACTTGGGGCATCTGTGTTTTCTTTTCACCAGATAAGCCACATCAACTTTTTGCCTGACTCCACTGGGAAACATTGTAAACAATTCTTATTTTAATCATAATAATATTACACCACTTTTTATTTGTACTGGTGATTTCAATTTAGAATCAATTACATCATCAGAACATAGACATCCATCTGAATCAAAATACAAGCTTTGGTTGAAATCAATCATAACAGCTCTAGGAGATGATATTCTACCCATGTCTTTGGCATCAACTGATTTGGTTGGAACAAGAGGACATTCTGTCTTAGATTATATTTTTATACCAAGGAGCTGGTTCAACCACCTCAAAGATTTCTCCATTAAACTTTTTTATAGAACAGACCATTCTCTTCTATTAGCAGAATTATCTGTTAATGATAAACAAATGGTATACAGCACCATACTGGAAAATTAAAAATATTCTGCTAGCAGACCAGTAATTTGTAGTATCTATGACAAACTTTATGAAAAACTTGTCATCAGTAATTCCAGAAGGTTCTCTCTAGCTCTCCTACTGGGACCAATTTAAACAACAATGTCTAACTTTTGCAAAACACTTTAGGTCTCAACATAAAGAAAGGTTATTAAAACCAGAGAGTCGAACTGAAATTTTTGTCGTCCCGGTTTACTGTTTCCTTCTCTCATATTTTTCATTCCGGTTTTCGTTCCGGTTTTGGTATAAAAATTATTGTTCCGGTTTCATTCCCTCATATTTTTCGTTCCGGTTTCGTTCCGTTTTTGATATAAAAATTACCATTCCGGTTCCAGGTTTTTGGTTCAAAACCATTTTTTTTAGTTCTTTTATAACAATTAATCAAAGAAAGAATATTAAATATACAAAACTTATTAAATAATTATTTTTAATATATCTAGAAACATTCATAACAAAAAAAAAAATCAATAAACAAAATCAAATATCATTCTTAACCCTCGAGCGGGCGCGCCAGCGCACAGAATGCGCCAGTGCATCTATTTTAATTGTTTAAAGCTTAATTTTTACTTAAATATCCTGTCAGCACAAATTATTCTCTCTTTATATGTTTTTTTTTCAAATGAAAAGATTGAATCAATTGTAGCGTCTAAAAATATCTTTTGCACCGTGCTTCCACTGGTGAAAGTAAATTTATTCCAATTGCTTTTTAGTTGTTGTCTATATTATTTTAGTCTAAA
>PXIH01S0019539.1:0-10843 GCA_003024985.2 Euperipatoides rowelli
AAAATGGATGGATTATGAAACACGTTTCTCATACAAACTTCCCCTCTTGTAGTGACATTTATTAGACAGATTTAGGAAGCTACTCAAGGTTATAAGACTTTCGTGAATGCACATTAAAAGAAATTCAAGAAAAAAAGTTTTCATCGGTCTCAGAGACCTTAAGTGGGCACTCTAGGGTTAAACCATTCACATATATCTGTTTGTCGCTCAAGCTCTGTATCTCCTATATACCAATTAACTACCTTGTCATGATGTATATAATAATAGTATAGTAATTGACTAGTATGTTCTAGAAAAAATCTTGGTTAAGGCTTGGGAACACAAAAACATCTCTGGACAAAGTAGATAAATAAATGTAAAAGAAAAAAATATTCAAAATTACAGGCAAATTTGAATAAGAATTTATGATGCCTTCAATTATTGAAGATGTAGAGGATGCCTTCAGTGGATAATAGAAGAAAAAAATTATACAAGAAAAATATACCAAACTATTGGCCAATTCGAAACAAATTTCCTAGATTTTAGTGGACTGCTTAATATAATATCTCTATTTTCAAGAGAAATACAACATGCAGTGCTTTTTTTGTTCAAAAAGAAAAACATATAAATAATAAAAATTTCAAAACCTACTGGGCCAAATAAATCAGGATTGTTTATGATTATTGATAGGGATAAATACCTCCAATTTTTGGAGGAATAAGGGATGTTAAAACAACCTATGCTGCTCAAACCCAAAATATGATTGTAAAAACGAAAATATCAAAATGTAAAGGGTTAATTTGAATGAGCAAGCCAAGACTGATGGTATCAATTCTGAGATTCTTCCTATTTATAGAGGAGTGACTGGGATGAAGCATCAAATATCAAATAAACATATGTGAAATAAGCAAATGTGAAATAACATTTGCAATAAATATACAGTATATATGAAATAAACATAAATAATCTAAACATATGTAAAATAAACATGTGAAATAATGTGAAAATAAGATATGAAATAAATATAAGCTACATTATATGCAAAAATATAGTGTATATGAAGTAAACATATGCAAAATAGACATCTGAAATAAACATACAGTAGGTGAACTAAACATAAAATAAAAAATTCTAAATAAAAATATGTGCCATAAACATTATGTAAAATAACCAAGTGAACTTAGTTGAAATAAGCAAAAAAATATAGATAAAATAATATATGTGAAATAAACATAAAAAAGTTAATGTAAAATAACATATTTAAAATAAACATATATTAAATAGACATAGGTGAAATAAATAAATATAAAAAACATAAATAAAATAAATAGAGGTGAAATAAATATGTGAAATAAACATATCAGAATTTAAACATGTGATATAAAATATATAAAGTAGCATAAATAAAATAAATGCAAAATAAATATAGACTATCTGAAATAAAAAATTAATTACACATTTATGAAATAAAAATAGATGAAATAAACCTAGATGAAGTAAACACATAAGAAATCACAAATGAAAAGGTCAATTTGAATGAGTATCATTGGTTCAATTCAAAGAGTAAAATTTACTAATTTCAGATATTTTTTATTGTGATGTATTTTTTTTTACTAAACAAGTAACACTCTTAAAACCAAAAATCTAAAAAATTATTGGCCAACAAGAACTAAGTATGTATAAAATAGTGGTGTATGATTAACTTAATCCATGAAATAAAGGCATACCCCAGTATGCCTTTATTTCATGACACTTATGAGCATGGACCTATTTACAGTACCGGGTCACTTGCGTGAAAAGACATTGTAAATGATCCAGATTAATGGAAGATATCTTTATCCAAACTATTGAGAAACATTATAATATTATTATTTTTTTATTTGAAGTTAATTTACAATAAAAATACATAATTAGGCCGGTGGGCCTAACCAAGGTGGTATGAACGTGTTACTTGTGTTACTTGGTGTTCGGTTGTAGGCTAATCACTAATCTGATGGTATGGGTTGGTACAAGAGCAAATTATGTAGGCTATGCAAAAATGAAAATTATATATTGCAGTTTTTTTCATCATGTATTATAAACGTAGGCTATATATCTTTCTATATTTATAGAAAGAGTTGTAGAATCTAAGTCAGTTGAATCTTTTAAGCATAGGTTGGATGATTTTATTGATGATTTAAGTATTGTTTAATTTCATTAATCACATCCTTGTTTTTAATAATAGCAATCTCAGCATGACCTACTACTAAATAAAATAAATGTGAAATATTGCAGATGATATAATG
Organism: Euperipatoides rowelli; assembly: GCA_003024985.2. Lineage (NCBI taxonomy): Eukaryota > Metazoa > Onychophora > Udeonychophora > Euonychophora > Peripatopsidae > Euperipatoides > Euperipatoides rowelli. The sequence continues at coordinate 2,265 of PXIH01S0019539.1, forward strand.
TACAGTATGTTTATAAAAGGTTGACTTATAGACTAATCATAGATACCAAATTGAGTCGTAGCCTATACATTCAAACAAAAATACATTTTCTTAAAACAGCTCAATATAATTTTTCAACTCAAAATAAACTTGACCCATATATTTCAGGTGTAGTTTATTAACAAGAGAACAAAATTATATACATATAAATTATATAATAGCTTTGCCAAATAGGATATGGCTGTTATTTGCATTTACGATCAAATGTACAATGAGGAGAAGGATTTAAAAAAATTGATAGAAATACTATCAATAGACAAAAAAAAAAGACAAATTTATCTAAAATCAGTAAGCCTACATAGTAATTTAGAAATAGGTCTATATGGAATAGGAGATGAGAAGTATTTCTTCATTCTTATAAAAGAGCAATAAAATTTGAAAGAATTTCTGGTAAATGCACCATTTAGTTCAAAACAAGAAATAGGTTTATAAGATTTAAATATATAAAAAAAAATTAACATAAATGATTGAAGGTTTAAAAAAATCGGAGCTTTTTGATAATTTTGATAAGAGGAACCTGCATATACTTTTTTGCAAAGCTTCAATGTATGTGATGTACACAAATCTTAAAATATGAAATATAAAATATAAAATATGTTCTTAATCTAAATAAAAATAATAATTTCTTATTAAACTTAGCCTAATGCAAATATTACTAACATGATTATCCCATTTTAAATTTGATTGGACTTGAATACCTAATATGCTAACAGAATTAACAACCTTAATTGGACAATTATTGATATTAAGGTTCATAGGCATTAAACCTTTAGAAAAATTATGAACTATTACGCAAGTTTTAGAAGGCTACATGATTTAGAGCTACTATCTATTCAGTTATATCAATAGCAGATTGAGTAATGGGTTCTAAATCATTAGATGTACCGATACAAAGAATATACATATCATCAATGAATTTTAAACATAGGTTCAGGTCAGAAGCAATCGATTTGGTGGTAATTATAAAAATATTACTACTTAAAACCAAACCCTGAAGAATACCATTGGTATAAGTTTAAACAAAATTTTCCTTAGATTTAGATAATCTAATATTGGGATCTCATTGTAAAAATGATGAAAGGCAACATATTAAGCCGGAAGAAATCTTCATAATAATGATTTGATAAAAAAATTATTGTGATTGATATAATTGAAAGTTTTATTGAAGTCTAATATTATTGTAGTAGCTCTTAGATTAGTATCTTCAAGAGTTTGTAAGATTGAGTCTATATATTAGACCAAATATTGACTGGTAGATTTGCTAATTAAACCACCCAATTGCTGAGGGCAATGAATTCATATAGATCATCCCATTAATGGGATCAAATAATTAATAATAACTTAATCATTAATTTTAAATCAAGTATTGTTTTTTTTTATCATAATCTCATTCATATTAAATGTTTTCTATGATCTGATAAATCATCATACCTCCTTGTCCACTAGCACAAATGAAAATCACCCAGCATACTGCTAACGCCCAAAATGACCTTGAGGTGGCGTTGTAGATAGCTCTTATCCAATTTGGTAAGTATGAATTACTGTTAAAGCTAATGTAAGGTGTATAAACCACAATCAAGCCAATTCCATAGAAGAGTGTCCAGCCAAGTAATTGAAGCCACTAAAATGAAAAATATTCCAAAATAAATACTGGTAGGCTTACTTTATTGCATTTGTTTTTATTTTATTTAAAAAAATTAATTTATTTTTACATCAATATATTCATAATAATTAATATTTCCTATTTAAATATACAATAGAAGAAAAAACAAGTAACAAAATTTTTACAACAGGCTGTGATATAAAACCGCTCAGCTGTGGCCTAATGACCACTTTATTGGGGTTTATTTATTGGCAAGGTTTTAAAAATTAAAATTATTTAGTTCGGCAAGAGTTTTTCTGAAAATCTAGACTTTTCATCACAGTCAGTATAATAGATGATGATTTTTTTATTATTACCTGGAGTCGAACTTAACCGCCCAGACGTTTGGTATATTATCATGTTTTGGCCAGAATTGTTAGTTGGCATTTATCACAACCAACCTGCCAGACTGATTTTTTTTTTTTTTTTAACATTAAATTAACATCAAACTGTAAACCAAAATGATATGTCTATTCTATTGCAAAAATCTAGTTGTATCATGAAAGTGTAGCATTTAAATTTAAAGAAATATAATAAATTTCGCTATTAACCTAATCAATTTATGTTTTAAAAATTAATGTATTTACATTATTTACAATTTTGTAAAAATTCATTTTCATAATAATTTAATTTGTTTGTAATCTACTAATTACATTAATTCAATGTGTTGAAATTTATTGTTTTAGAGATTTCAACTGTGGTGTATTTGATCAAAATCACTCACTAATCATTGAACCGTTATTGACTGACTACCGGTAGTTAGTTTGTTGACATCCATTATATTTATGATCAATTTTTCTATTCAGAATTAAAAACAACAATATTAGTTTAAAAATAAAAATGCTTTAATGTATGCAAGTTTTAAAACTTATCACTTGTATATTTCCAACTTGTTCCAAGAAAATACCAACAGCTGATTATTGTGCTAGCAATATTCGCTCTGGCCTTCCTTACACCTAAGCAACGTTTGATTAGAGGTAATCTTATATGGTTAGATAAAGACATTGTGATAAATAGAAATAAAAATAGCCATTTTATAGTTAATTACAGATCAAACAAAAGAACCCATAGATTTTCTATTAAGATTTCAAAGAAGGGAAACAGGGTAATTACTAATTCAATATAGAAGAGAAACATACAAATATGGAATAAATTACCTGATTTCATTTTCAGGGACGGTTTTAATACATTTAAGGCAGACATCGACTTAATCATTGGAAAGATTTCTCCTTTTGTAGAGACCATTTGATATTAGATGTTTTATGGAAAAAAACAAATTCATAATTCATAAAAGTTGATGTAGCCTATTAGCTTACAGGCTATACAGTAGCCTATATGCTGTAGAATTGAAATAGGCTAAGTCTGTTATGTTTTACTTGGTTAGTCGGTTAAGTATGTATTACATTCTGATAGGATTTTGATATTGTCACGGTGTAAAACTTTTTGGGTTTGGGAGCAGATCCAATAGATGGGATGAATTGATTCCATTAAATTAAATGAGAAGGAGGTTTATCAATGGAGACAGACTGTATTCTTTTCAATTATTTATTTGATATTCTGCTGGGGTCCTATGGGTTGGGAGGGTTTCTTATAGTAGTTATTTTAGTATTTTCTAGTAATTTTTTTTTCTTGTTTGTGTATTATGTTTATCTATTGTTTTCAATCATATAGTCTATGTAATTTTTGTTTTATGATGTACATTTATTGTATCTTCATGACTGTACAAACCTTTGAGGTTTAAATCTTTTAAGTTAAATAAAATTAATAAATTACGATTTTTTTTTCTCTTACAATGTAATATTTGGATTGTTGACTTCAAGGATTACACTATCCATGTATCTATTTACAGTGTACTAACGAATAAGCATGTTACAGGGGCATCAAACATTTTTTATTTGGCACTACTATGTAGCTACTTATTATTATACAGTTAGTCAAGTGGTTTTTTTTTTTTTTAGTTTTTATCACAGTTCCTAGATGGCGCTGTTACTGACTTCAGAAAATGATTCATATTCCAATTTTAGTATAGGCTATAGGATTATCAATATTATTTTCAACTTAGTTTTATTTTGCCAAAAGAATTTATGTTTAATTCATCAAAATTTCTTGTTTCATTGAAAAAGGTGTTAAAATCTAAGTTTTGTAAGAAAACAGTGATGATGTCATCTACTTTATTACATAATTTTAAACACAAATCAAAGAAACATCTGGTGTTTGCTTTGATTTGTGGTAAGATGGTGTAATATGTGAAATAATCATTCTATAATTGTATAGGCTTACAACTTAGATTTTAACACTTTTTTAAATAAAATAAGAACATTTGATGAATTAAACACACATTATTTTGGCAAAATAAGCTAAATCGACAAAGTTGAAAATAGATTGATAATACATTTTAATTATGTGTATCCATCTACTAATTAAGAGGCCTATTTGTGTGTGTGTGTAACCTTACCATTTTAATTCTTAGTTTACATTTGGTGGATGATAAGAAATATCCATTTAGGATACCAATCAGATAGGCTGGAATTCTACAATATGGTCTATGAAAAATGTAGTCATAATCCAAATCAGTATATGGGGCTGTAGCTCTGAAAAATAGTTAACGACATAAAGTAAATATTAATTGTTATAGGTTTTTTTTACTAAATCAATAATAATTGAAAAATAATAGATTTCTTTTTACCTAGTGCCTAATCGTATAGGAAGTCCATAATAAGCAGAAATGATTCCAGTTACACACATACTTGCAAACATAATTGTACCAAATATTATGTATCCACATTTTTTAGCTCTGAAAGTTATAAAAAGAAACACATTGTAATATTAGCCTACGAGTTAAGATTTTATTCTCTCACTAAATATAATGAATTAATACTGCTGTTTGTATTTATTAATTATAAAGAAATTATTATTATTGTGATGATGATTATGGTGGTCGTGATGATGATGATGGTTATTACTAGAGTAAAATGTCAGTCATTTTTTTCAAATATGATTTGAACAATTTTCTTTCATGCACCCTCCCTCCCTCCTCCCCTATTAATTTTTCCTCTCTCTTGCTCCAGAATCTTGATAAATGCTGAAAGATTAAAAACTAACAGTATTGGGCTTACTGTATATATAAAAATCTGTCAAAAATGGCAGGAAATATTAAAAGACTATATGCTATTTATGAACACTAGGCCTCCAGTATTGGTCGAAATTCGACCAATAAAAAATTCCTTTGTAAAAAGCTGCCACTCCTTTGTAAAAAGCCACCACAACGCTAAACAATGAATGTTTTAATTTTATATGTAAATTTTAGCTCATTGCACTCCCTCTCCATATAAACTTTAATTCTGCCAAATCTCACACTCCTCCCGCACAATATGCTTAAAAAGGGATCCAAAGTTTTCCCTTCACGTATTAATATATAGATATTATCCATTGACCCTCAGAAGCACTAAACAAGTGGAATAAAGGCCCACTCAACGTTTAAACCTGGAATCGGAATGTCTGGGTCCTAAGGAAAATAAGAAAAAATTCAAAGATTATAAAAAGAACCCTACAAGACTTTTTTTTCTTACCAAGAAAATATTCTTCATTTAAAGAAGAAAAAAGACAAAGAGTTGTATTTGCATATTGAATAATTTAAATGTTATGAATTCACTATTAAAAAAAAAAAAGATTCATTTCTCTGTAAACCCACATTTTAAAACAAAACACAATTATTACTTTGGTGGGAAAAATGAATTCAGCTTTGATCAAAATATTTGATAGGATATTAATAGAGTTTTTACAGAATTAAAATTGAAACTTGTGCTTTTTTATGAAGATTTGAATTTTGATGGTTTGACTAATATTTTCCAAGGTATCTAGTGCTAGATAGGTTTATCATTTTTTAACAGTAAAGAAAAGATTTGATTAGCTATTTTTTAGTTTCTGATATTATTTTCTTAGCATAGATACATTTAAACATATTAATGCTAAAATCCTAATTTTTGCTTCAATTGACCAAGTAAATTTATAGATAATATGTGTTATGCAGCTCTCACTCTGTCTAGGAGAGACTTGTCATTAATATTGAACAATACATAGATAGTTTATATTCAGCAAGAATGGAACTCTTGGTCCACTCTATTACACCAGAAGTAATAGAATTGTTTGATGAAAGTGTTCCTTTAATGATTTCTGATTAAACTAATTTTTAAATCATTTAATAAAAGGACTGTCAATTGCCATAACTGAAGTTTATAGATTAACCTTCATCATACCAATGTCCAAGACTATACCAAGAGTAACAAGGTGTGGGGAAGGTGCACCCAAAAATATTTATTGAGTGTATTATACAATAAACCTTAAATTATACAACAATAATGATCGATAATGATTTATTAAGTAAAGGTACTCATATTATCACTACAAAATAATATATTTATTTCAAATAAAAAACGACAAAAAAAAATCATTTGCATTTATTGCATTTAAATATTTAAAAAGTATATACATTAGAGGCAAAATATTTCAACTTTTTCTTAAATTTACTGTAAATAATTAGAATTCGCTTCAAAATTAATTGTTGTAACTGATAGTCAAATGCTTTTGAAAGTTATATATAAATGGTATCAGTTGGTTAACATTCATTCAAAGAATTTGCAATAAAGCAATTAACTCTTTCCACTCCACATTAAAATTGCATTGATTGCATTCTTTTAAATCCCCTAATGTTAATTTTAGTTTTTTTTTAGATCATTTGGTATAATTAAAAAAATATATATTTTAGTCCCTTTGAACATAAATTTACTAAATTTTAAGCATTTTTGAAGCTAATAATGATTGTTGAACTGATGAATTCTAAAGAAAAAACGTCTTAATATAACCGTCAGTGGAGTGGAAAGAGTTAAATACAGAAAAGTTATTAATTATTGACCTGTCGGGACAAAAACATATATTGTGAATTAGAAATGTAAGATTTGATGATATTGATCATATGGTTATAGTAGAGGCAATGTACAATTTATTTATGTATAACTTTTCTAAAAAAAAATATTTATTAATAAAGTATATTAAGTTTTACCTTTACTTTTTTAATAATCAAAATACAAACAGTATAACAAAAATGACCTCACAGATGTCAATATTATAATAAATTAACTATCAAAATAATTATTCATTTCCCTGTAAACTCACATTTTAAAACAAAAATACATTATTTCGGTGGCAGTAATCAAATTTCCAAATTTAGATCAGGCTAAGAGGACCCATTTTTTTAGAAAACAAGAAGGAGCTCAAGGTCTCTTTAATGTTGTAATTTTTTTGGGGGGAGGGGAGGGAGGTGATTCCACCATCACCACATATTTTATTGAATAACTATTTAACGATTATTACATAATAACTTATTTTATAAATTACCATTTGCAAGACTTATTGAAACATAGTATGACAAAATTTTAAAATTAAATGGTTAACAAAAGGAAGATAATGATTAGGGTCAGTGTTAGTAGGGTCAGTGTTAGAGTTCAATGTAAGAATATCTTTAATACATTGTTTGTTTTTTTCAAGCTTTTCGTCTTTATATTCTTTTACTAGTTAGTTATTCTATAAATTAACTATTCGACAGTTTAATTTTAACATATAAAGGAAAGAAAATAATATTTTTGCTTAATCTGAAGCATGGATCACTGTGTGAGAACAAGAGTGGGAAATGGGATGATAAAATATATGTGGGGGTGGGAAGGAGAAGATTTGGTCAGGCCCACCAACATAATACGTTAGGAGTCATGCAACAACTAAAACGTAGTAGTGTGTGGAATTGATATTTTTTCTAGGAGATTTTAGTAGCCTATATTTTCTTTACAGTCCTAACCTTACGTAACCCTGAACCCTAGGATAATCTAGAGGTGAAATAATCTTTTGCTGAGCGCCGCCGATCTAGATAATTTCAACTTACTACCGTGGGAAGATAACGGAATCTGACTGAAGAGTTATCCTAAAAGTAGGCAAACATTTCCCATTTAATAAATTACCAAATATTATATTTGATCGCGACTAGCATTATTAATTAGTTTATTGCAATCATGATTAAATTTAATTTAAATATTATATGTTTAAAGGTCTCTAAATATTTTTCTTGATGTCAATGTTTGGTTTTTGCATAATTAGACTATGCAGTAGGTCTGAAATAAAACCCATAAATTAAGGGGTGAAATTACCCTTTTAAAATTGGGAATGGGGGGGGGGGGAGAAGGTTATCACAAATGGTAATTAAATCAGACTTTATTTAAAAAAAAAATAGATATTCATAAAACGTTATTTATTAGATTTAATTGTTTGTTTGTTTTTTAAGTTTTAAATGTGTCATTGCAGTGCACAGAGGATTACAAATATTATTTACTTCACTTCTTTTAACAAATATAATAAAATATTATTTTATATAGACAATCAATAAATTTATTAAAAATATATACAACACCATAGAAGGCTATACAACTTGGATCAATATTTCAACTAAACAATTTAAAAAGGAATAATTTGAAGGGCTGAGAAATATGGTCTTCTTATGAAATGTTTGATCAGTTTAAAGGGTATTTAATCTTAAAAATACTTACATTATATATTGTACTTTATAAACCTACCTAAATAAGATGATAAGCAATACTGGGCTCATAACAAAATATAATGTCTCGTTTGAAAGATAAAGAGTCCATGGCATACACTGAAAGAATGAAATATTCAGGAAAATGTATAAACTTTCAGATTAAACGGCATTAAGTATCATGGTTAGACTGAATTCAACTAAATATTAGAAATAGATTACTAAATTTTTTTTAAAAAAAGTTAACTGTATTTTATTTATAATGCTATGAAATAAAAATGAAATAATAAAGATAACAGTGTATATTATGTATATACTGTA
>PXIH01S0019550.1:1940-12379 GCA_003024985.2 Euperipatoides rowelli
TTTGAAAAACAATCTTTTTAAAGAATTCTGAGTGTATCCAAGCAAGAGTGCCATGTTCATTTTGCAATACATTGTGGTAAATCTAAGGTTTCCTAGCATGGAGCCGAACAAGAGCCCCCCATCCTTCCCATTTCCCCCCAAACGAATGATAAGAGCACATGTGCCCTTGCTCGGCATTTTACGGTACTCAATTTAATGCATTTATTTAAAATTACATATTTCATTGCCAGGCTTTAATATTTTTTAAAATAATTTGTCATTTACATCCAATTGAAATCAAATATCTCAGTTTTACATTTTTTTTTATATCAGCATCAGAACTTGTTTANATTAGGTTATTTAAGTAATCATGTCATGAATCATTGTTTTCTCTATTTTATGTAAAAGCTATCCTTATTGGCTAATTATATCAAAGGGTTAGTCACTTGATATTGTCTAAGCATATTCTATCAATGATTTGAATGTGTAACTGAATATGTTACAATACAGAATGTTCCACGTCATTTGAGTCATTGATAATTTAAAAAAAAATATTTTCATTCAATCTTGACATTTCTATATTTGTTATTTAATGTTTGCATTATATTTTTTACATTTTAAATTACTAGATATAATGATTTTTTTAATATAAATTTGTAAATGATAGATGTAATGAACATTTTATGGGTGTCGGCATCAAGATGGTAGGTGACAAAGATTTACAGCTCAATCTGGTTCTTGTTATTTCAATTGGCTAAAAATTTGTGTGGTTTGTTTTGTAATATCTAAATGTCAATTATTTATAGAAATGTTTAAACATTAACAAGAAATATGACATAAAATAATGCGTTTGCGAATAACTCTTCAAAAATTTGGTTGATTGTTGTTCCGCCTTCGAACAAATAGTCAAACAGTTCATCATTCAGCTCAGGCTTACAAGTGTCACCCTACAATCAATTTGCAACACCATGATCTCTATCATTGTCAAGAGATACTAAAGTGGGGTACTTCAATGTCCGAGGGTTCATTAACTTTTTTAATGAATGCCAAATTCTACTATCTTGAGCTGTGCAATATATTTTTCAAAGAATTATTTAATACAATATAAACCTAGCCAATTTATAATTACAGAAAGCGATTTGATGAAATATTAGGTAGAAATAGTAGGCTCTAGTAATACTTGTGTATTAATGTAACTGTATACATCATTTATTAAAAAAAATACCCTCTATATGCTATATTTGAATTTAAAATAATTTATACTACCGTATATATAAAAAAAAAGTAGTACCTACATTATGGATAAAAAGTACTAGTAATATACTGTAATGCCATATACTACGGTATATATTACAATAAAAATTGTGCATTGTAAATTTAATGCTTTAAAATGTATGTTGGTCACATGTAGCCAACTAATTGTTTAGATTGAAATAATTTAATTTTCATATTTAATTTGAAAATTTTATCATTTTACGAGTAGTTAAAAAACTTTGGAAAATAAAGAATATGAGAAATAAAAATGTTTTGGAAAAAATAATTTAAATATATTACATTATTGTTAATCATACGATGTATTCATAAACTCTGATTGCTGGAAGTCAGTAAGAAAAATATAACCATACTTCTGAGATCTAAAGTTAAAGAATAGATGATTGCTCAAACATCTGAGTCAGCAAGACTTTATTTGTTGATACAGTATTTGGTTTCAGAAGTAGTGTGCAATTTAGCATGAGGCTATTTTGAAGGAGAGATTATTGTTTTGCAACTTTATGATAACAAGAAGCATACAGAATAGTGATTATAGCAGCAGTAAATAATTATGATTATTTTGTTTTGTTAAAAAGAAAAAAATTGGAAATGTGAACTTTTTTTTTCTTATGATAAAAGTGAATAATTTGTGATGTTAAAAATAGTTCCTTAAATTTATCATTACAAAAATTCTGACAGTGAATTAGTTCATTATGAGAAACTTACAGTATATAAGAAAATCGTATTTATACTGTATATATATATATATTTAAAGTAATTTATTATGTTGTGTGAAAATAGATAGGAGTAAATTATTACTGTACATAATTATTATTTTGTGATATGAATTGTGTTTTTAAAAATAATTCAACTCAAGAAGACTGTGTGATCAACACTTGTAATTATTTTAATACCTAGAACAAATAATTAGTAAAATTTTAATTTGTCTGTTTATCACTTGAATGGCGCTAATGATATTAGGGACATTCAATGATAAACAGACAGACAAATTATAATTATTAAAGAACTTGTGCATAATAGTTAATATTAAATTTTGAACAATAATTTAAGTCTAAAGTAATGTAGCAATTTGTTATTATTTACTTAAATATTTTTCTTTAAAGCTAGATAGATGCACAAATCAACATTATTTAACATTTTATTATAGGCTAAATGGCCAAATGATTTTATTATTAACTATTATAACAAATTTTGTTGTAGATCATTCCTCCATTTGTATTTTATGTTCTTATCTTTTGATCATATAAGCCTTCCATATACTGTAGCTTGATCATGTTTTGTTTACAACTGTAGTAACAGTTTTGGTCACATTTTTGTATTGGTGCTGTTTAAGCCCAATAAAGCAAGGGGTGCCAATGTTTAGTTGTTCAACTTTACAGTAACATCATTTATTCATATTTTATATGTATTTGAGAAGTATGTAGTTCATATCTCCATCAGTAGTGGCTATATGGTCATTTCTTTTCATTTCTTGAACACACGTAATTCCGTTATGGTATACAAAGTGTGGTCAGTGAAAGTTAGTCACATACACAATTGCTGTGTCTTCATCCTGTTGGATGAGTGACAATGTTCAAACTTATTTCTTTGTTCAAGAATATTGCCAATTTATGTTGCTCTGCAATAATTGTTTCATTTATCACTGAACATTTGTTGCTGTATGATTATTACACTATGCAGCCCTGTTTGCAAAGCCTATTGGCCCCTATTTTAAATAATAAATCCTTAATCATAAGAATCATTCTAAATATTATTTTTTTTAATAATGAGTATGTTTTAGAGTTAAGCTATTCCGAAAACACTTGAAACATTTCAAACAAAAATTCCTACACCATTATTAAAAGCTAACTTTTAATGATTATTATCCAAAGTGTTGAATAAAGTATTAGAACAAAATAAAATACTATATAATACTGTAAATTACTATGGGTAATCTTTTTTTTTTTTAATACCACTATTTTTAAATACAGTCAAATGTTTTATACAATACTATATGTTGGTCCAAATTCTAAATACAGTAATAACCACATATTTGCTTATATATTTTTAGTACATAGCCTATTATTACTAGTATCACTATTGCCATACATAGTTTACAGTACTTACAAATCCAATGGATAGAAAAAGAATACGAGATATTTCCCTTTAAACTGAGATAACTTCAGATCTTTAAATTCACCGTTAACAACAGCTGTTCCTTCAAAGTGAGGTGCCGGTTTTGAAACTAAAATATGAAAATAAAAAATAAAATACAGTGAAATCAAAAGTTTAAAGTAAAAAGTAACAAGTTGAGTAAATGTGGATTAACCACATAATACTATTTGTGTTTATTAAATTTAAAATATTCCAAATAGTCAAAGTATTAAAAAATGAAATATGGCTAGTCAAAATGTTTATCTTNTAGTCTAAGGCAGGCAGGGGCAACAATTTTGGTAAGCGGCCAGATAAGACAAAAAAAACTTGGCTTTTGGTTGTCAGATATCGCTCGCTCGACTTTAATCGGACTAATTTATTCCTATATGATTTTCACTCACTTGGAATTGTATGGATTCGTACCACAACATAGGAAACCCATAAGATGGCAACAGTCGAAACCAAACACAAATGTCTTTAAAATTGATCGCTTTGAATTTCTAAATCTTTAGTTGGTCTCAAAACCTTAACATCTACATACTGTAACTTGTTGCACAATATGTTATTATGTAATCATATAAAATACTGTTATAAAAGTTTTTTTGACAAAAAATGCTGCCTATTGCCAGTTTTAAACCTTTAAATTTAAGATTGACCATGTGCCACATAAATTTATACCAAAAGCTGCATCCGGCTCACAGGCCATATGTTGCCCATGCCTGGTCTAAAGCTATATATTGAATATTGATTTATTTTCAAAATCACTGAAACATTTGGGGATATTCTGTACATATTACACATGTAGAAAAACTTTATTTTTACAAGGTCAACGCAGAATTTTGTTTTTAATCATATATTTTTATAAAAATTAATTCTGACAGAAAAACCTATCAAAATTATACACAATTATTTTTCATATGACATTTTCTCTTCGGGACCAAATGTTTTGTATTTTTTAGTAATACTGCTCTATTTTATTTATAAAATAACGTGGTTTTAAAACGAAATAAAATAAAAAAAACTGAACAGGCTAATATCAATTAGCCTAGGTTTTTTAAATTAGTAACAAAAATAAACTCTATTTAAAGTTTCCATATTCAGTATATTTTAGATGGCATATTGATAATCGCCAATAAAGAGTGATTTGTGCATCCAAAAATTTATGTATTTTTGGATTATTTTAAAAGTGAAAATTATATTACCGGTACTTTAAAATTGCTGTATAAAAAAAACTTCTAAAAACAGGATGATTTTTTTGTGGACCCAGGTATCAGTCACTATAAAATGGTGTGTAATGCAAGCTTTCTCTTGGGAGATAATTGATTTAATGTTGAATTCTGATTCAGATAAAACAGAATACAAAATGGCATCTTGCAAACGCCCTATTTTACTCTTCTGGCATAAAAGAATGAGTCCTAAATCAGAAACATGATCAAGGCTAGTTAACATTTGTTGTATAAATGTAAACTGAAATATGAAAAATGAAGTCAATANTAGTTTAATCAAATGTTGATAAACTGTCTAAATTGCTGCAAAATTCTGCAAAAAATATATACAGTAATAGTTATGAGTCTATGACATTTAACATATGGCAACGACCATATTTAAAACACAAACCCATTTTTAAAAAGCTAATTTTCCTCTCCTACTCAATTGTATTTATCTAAAATTTTGTTTTTATTCATTTTAAATATAACTTTATCCCATTAGATATTTTATAAATATATTGAAACATGTTACTTCTATGTTTTAAAGAATCAACAAATTTTATTTTCAAAAACTATGCAATTTGGCTTAATAAAATGAGCAAAATTCTTTAAATTTGTAATTATATCAAAATCATTACAATGTTAATTCTCAAAATCATTATTACAATGTAGCCTAATTATTAAAACAGGAAGTACCCTATCATAAAACATGAGAACAGTGAAATGTTTAAAAAAAATGAACAGCAGACAGCTGACCGTTCCTAATATTAAACAACATAATCCTAATTAGGAGAATCTTTATCAAAAGTAGTTAAAATGAATTCTTAAAAAAAGTAAACTGTAATTTAAAATAGTGCCTTTAGTATAGTCATCTAGTTTTCCCCAAGAACACATATTTTAATTAGGCCATCGAGAAAACAGGTCCCTCATCCCTCCTATCTACCCCAAAAAATAATCATGTAAAATTATTGATAGCAATTTCAAAAATATTAATTACAAATATTTAAACTTTATTTTAGTGATTTTACTTGCTAACTAAAATTTTGACAGAACATTTTCAATCGTAAAGGCTACAATTTGTTACAATGTATCAAGTTATCTTCATGATCATTTAGTACATTCCCCAAGGCGGAGGTTTGCGTTCATGTATCGCCAAAGATTTCTATCTTGAGCTCTTCTTGTTAATTTTATAAACTATAATTTAATACTGATCCCCGGCCAAATACTAAATACTCACGTTTACTAGATAAATTAAACTTTTATTGCATTAACATTAGAAACACGTTCCAGCCAACGTGGCTGCTGAGACAAGGACGCTATAAAACAGAAGCTATACCGTGATTCCATGGTACAGAAATTAGCATAACAAAATTGTTTACAGTAGAGACATCTATTGGGATGATGGTAAAAAACAAAAACATGGTTAATGTAAAATTGACAATTTGAATATGTTCGAATAAATAATAAACCAATCAACCAATGCTTAATAATTAACAATTCTATGTGAAGAAAATAAGTACATGATAATAACTAGGTATATAATTTTAGACACACTATTAATCTAAATATTATTGTTAAATATCTTATATAAGTGTTAGAACCATTATTTATGTTGGCATCATACACCATGCAACTAACTCAATTTTGTACACATCATTAGATTAGTCATAAAAATATGTATTGCTCGCNTCGTGCATCTTAATTTGAGTGCAAGTGATTAGTGCAATAGACCCGCTGCATATTGATAAACACTTTGTTTTAATACTGAGAATTGCCTGATGTTAGCCCAGTCCTTAAAGTCATCCAGCCATTCTTTTTTTGGTCTTCATTTTTCCCTTTCTGTGCATCCCTCAAGTACTGTTACTAGTCCAATTCCTGCAGATCTTCTCAAGACATGCTCGACATATTTCCATTTCCTCGTTTACTTCTTCTAAAAGATTATAACCACCATTCCATCTTTTCCACACTTCCTCATTTCTGATCGTCTTATTTTATTTTCAACATTCTTCTTGCACACCAGATATCAAAAGCATTGATCTTCTTTTCCAAGTCTTTGGTTAAAGTCCAAGTCTCACAGCCATATAAGAAAGCTGACCAAACATGGCATTTTAAATGTGTGTTAAAGTCTCTTACTATTTTCCTTCCATTTCAATCTTGCATTTAATGTTTCCTTTGTTACCAATCACCAATGTTTTTATCTTTCCTATATTGATTTTCAATCCATATTGTGCTCCAATTATATTAATCTTAGTAAGTTCTTTCCTGTGAGAATGGCAATGTATCAGCATACCTTATATTCAAGTTCATTCCTTCTATTGTTATCCTGTCAACGTCATCTAGTGCTTCATTGATGATTTCTTCACTATATACAGTATGTTGAAAAATGAAGGAGAGCACAAACATCCAAGTTGTCTTACACCACAGTTTACTTCAAACCAATTAGTGAAAATATTTTTCAACCAAAATGCTGAAGTTTATCCTTTGTACAGGTTGTTTATAATTGTTAAGTCGTTTTCATAAATTCCTATCTTCTTCAATATACTTACGAATTTCTTATGATCAAACCTGTCAAAAACTTTCTCAAAGTCCACAAATTCTATGAACAGTGTCTGATGATCCATTAAAGTATTTTGTGCTATAGTGTTCAATTCCATCTCTAGTTCCTTTCTTGGCTCTGAACACATATTGGCTTGTCAGATTTTCCTAAATTTTACTCTTATTCTTCTTAAAACAACTCATATCTTAGCTGAATTAGTCATGATGCTAATTGTTATAAAGTTGCTACAATCTAGACTATTATTTTTCGTAGGTGTGGGAATCATTACTGATCTCTTAGTCATCTGGAATTTCACCTATCATCTACAGTAGGCCTATATATCATTCACTAGGTCGGTGATAATTTCTACCATATGTATCATCATCCATCTTCATCGAGTTATCAAGATAAATATTTTGTAAAAGATAATATATAGAATACAATTATACTTATTTGTCAAGGAATTTGAGAAGACAATGTTTCTATGTTGCAGCAATCTTTTTCCCTCTAATTATATCTAGGAGAAAATTCCCATTGTAAACTCTTTTTTTTAAGTGAATGTTTAGGCAAATGCAGGAATCAACATTACAGTGGTGAGAAACCATCTAAAGCCATCGTACAATAAATAGCCACATCATCTGATAACAAAGTTTATTGAAATCTGTTTGATCTCAAAATCAAGAAATAAACTATGAATCTGCCACCTCGATAGACCCCGGTCCCCTCTAGCAAAATTGAATACCCATTACCAACAAATCCCTATGATTTTCTTACCAAATTACACAACAAAGGACTTAATTTCACGTAAAATCACATATTCTATATTAATACTGTATGATCTAATATTTATAGAATGACAGCTCTCGACAGAAATTATTTATTATTCAGAAAAAATAAAACACAATAACTTGATTTATAATAAATTTTACAGAATCCACAATCGATTTTAGATAGTTATCATCCGTTGAATGCTTTTGATCAAAAGAACAGTGGTGGATTAGGGCTATGTTGAGGCTCATGGCATTTTGGAGTCCAGGTCAATGAGGTACAGTGTTTGAAATATATATTCAAATTTGTTTGAAAAAGAATGGGAATCAGTCAATGTTATTTTTATTTTCTATACAATTGATTACCTAAAGTTTTCATGCTGATTGACAAATCAATGAAAATTGTCAAGATAACTGAAGCTAAACCTTGCTATTCTGCTTCTAGGCCTAGAAAATGTTAAGAATTTGCCTTTTAACATATATGTTTATTGTTTATTAAGAAATGACTAAAGAGAATGCTTATGCAGAAATTACATCAATCTTATGTTAGTCTGAATTTAACCAACCTATCCATATGGATCTACAGTACCTCTACAGATTTTAATATTTCTAATTCTTCTATGGCAAGCACAATTGAAAAAGCAGGTATTACTAATCANTCATTAAAATATGTTTAGAGATATGCATATAAATATTTTTAAAGCCAATTCTGCAATTTAAAACCATATTCTCTTTATGCAAATTAACTATGACTAATACCAATTAAAAATTGTTAAGTTTTTTTTTTTTAAAAAGATGTTATATAGTGTAGGGGGGAGGGGGGGNACTTATTTTACAAAATATTAAATTCTCAGGATGTTGCTTCTCCAGAACAGAGACTGCTAAGAAATGATTTTGTTTTAAATTTAAAACTAATATTTTGAAAAATAATTTTAAAAATTCCTTTCGTTAACTAATAGGTCAAGGACTGACCACCTATTTTTTTTCTATAATACCGGTACTGACAAAAATGTTCTCAGAAAAATTTGGAAGTTTTTTAGCAGTAGCTCTATTGACAAGAGGAACCTCCACAGTTATTATTTGTTCTGTGCTTTATTTTTAATTTATAATTTAGGGTGCAGTTACACAAAGCTGATTACATGAAATTGAATTGGTACATGCAAATGGAATCCATTTTATTCATTATATCTAACGTTGCCACAATATTTAGTCTTAAACTATGTTATTGGAGTTAGGGTTCAGATTAGGATAAAGGTGAAGAATGTAAATAATGTATTTAGTGTTAAACTTCGGTAATGGATTTTAGGGTATAGGTTAGGAATGTAAATAATGTAATACCTGCATTTACCAGATTAATGAAAAGTATTCTATGTTGTAAATATGTTGGATTGTATTGATATAATAATCAGCTCTGCAGAACAGTATCCATAGGTTATATATTGAAGAATCTGCTGCCACAATTATATGTCGTGTAAGCACAATTTATAATCAAATATTCGTCGTAAGTAGTGTACGGTACTTAATAGCTACCTAATGTCCACCATAGTAAAATTTATCATGCATTTTATGTGCTATAATAATTCATTTCCAAGATAAAAATAACATATTTGAAAGCACTTTCTTATAGCCTAATTTATAGTCTATTGATATATTTTCGACTTGTAGCCTACTAACTTATTCGTAGGCCCACTAAAAAAACCCCAAAAAACCTAGAGATTATTTTGGTACAAAAGCTAAAAGAGAAGGATGAGCATGAAAATCCAAATATATTAATATTTGCACATGGGTAAATTGTTATTAATATTTGAACATGAATAAAAAATGTTCTTGATCCACTAAACTAAGTAGGCTACTGCACGTTTAACAGAAGAAAAAAGTACTTTTCACTGCAGTGACAGAAGACAGACATATACAGGTATTTGATAAAAGTCCTAGGTCTTATTCTATGAATATGTAATTGAAATGTTTATTTATGTTTTTATATCAACGGCAATGCAGGTTTTATTGACCATGGGAATGTTTCACAATAAATTAATGTACCGTACAATAAAACACGACTAGGATTTAAAATAAAGACTGTGAACTAAACAAATAAGACTTATTAGCAAAATAAGTGAAGACTCTATTATTTTTTTTTTAAAAAAAGGAAAAACCTTCTTGCTGACATTCTTCAATATGGTAATATTGAAGTAATATTACCATATTGAAAAATGGGTAATAAAACACATTTTTTTTTTGCTAGGCTTTTATAATATAAACCTAATTGCTATGACAATCTATTATTTTAATACAACAAAGTGAAGTAGTACCGGTACTTTAAAAGATTGATGTAATATTTACAATTCCCCACCAATATTAAAACTTAATTATCTCTCAGACAGGATGATGTATTCCACTTTACGGGCAAATAAAATTCATATTGACAAACAAAATACAAATCATCGCCTACTCTGAGCTTTACTCCAATGAAGATTGTGTCCAGAAGCCTTTGTTGTTTCTTGAGGATACACGTGTCCACCAGCATACTGATAGCATGCTTCTTCA